>JAVDBV010086574.1:0-15947 GCA_032619315.1 Piper longum | reverse complement strand
GCCTATTATATAAGTACGTGCTGTTTTACGGATTTCACGAATAAGAGAATGAGTGGTACGGAGATATGTATGGACCGTGCTAGTACTCCTTCAAACCATGAGGTAGTGCGGGTGTATGATGGTACTGCGTAATGCAGCGCATTTCCGGAATATGTGGCACTAAATTAATTGTTCCTTTTGCCATTTGAGTACAGTGGCGGGTGGTATGGAAGGTGTGAGGGCGTAAGCGCTGTATGTATATATGATTATGTTTATGAGCCGTGCATGCGGGCCGACATTGGTTTAAGTATGTTTGCTTACTGCCCTGTGTGAGGCATTCTTGAAGTTTCATATGTTTTCGTGGTTAATGGAATACCCATTTGCCAGATTGTATTAGTTATTTTTCGGACCAATAACATTCGTTACTGACGATTTTCTTATAATATATGTAGGTCTCGCAAATCCTGTATCGACTTCGGCGGAAGGATAAATAAATGCTACACACACTTGAGCTCAACATAAGATTTTCTTTCTTGCATTTATTTATATTTGATGTATTTTATTGTTTATTTGACAATGTCTTCCATTCTCATGACATCAAGAGGGTTATTTCGTTCTATTTTATGGATCGAGTCTCAGTGACTAATAATATTAAACATGTCTCGACTCGATCGTAACATTTCTAATCCGGTTCTTAAGTGAACCGAAAACGGGGTGTTACAAATTGGTATCAGAGCCATGTATTGGTCTATTGAGATGGAAGACTTTTGTTTTGAGCCAAGTGTGTGGAGCTGTCCTTAGCCAAGTCGACAGGTAGTTTCTTTGGTTTCTTCCTTACGATTTCAGAATTTGAGATCACTAAGATTTAAGTAGTGCATGCTTTGGTGCTTCATATTATAGAGGACTTATGAGATGAAGATGATGAGACCATGGTTTGATATACACCAATAAGAATCTTCTTGGAATGTCATGATAAGCTATGAGACATGCCTTGCTGTTACCATTCCAGTGATTTGGATGACATAAGAGTGTCCACATGCTTAGTTAGCTGAAGTTGTGTTGGATGGTGACCAAGAATACCTATAACTTTACACTGGAGCACTTGCCCATCTTTTTGCATGTCACCACATCAGTCCTTCCTTAGGACATGGTGTACATTGCAAGACAAACTTATAAGAGATAACATAATTATGAAGCCTCGAGTACAGAGATACTCACATAGTTACGTGACAAATGAACATGGATCATTGAGTGTCTTAAATAGATCCATTATGCATAGTCTAAGGTCTACAGTAAGGAACATAGACCTTCAGACAGATCTTTGTTGATGAAGGATGTGGTTATGACAGTGGATGCACTAAGGTACTTGGAGCACAGATGAAAAATTGGATAGATGACTTGACATGGACCACTTCAAGGAGATAGCAGTGGATAAGGATGTATAGAGAGGTGGATCTACAGTCTCATGGATATTCCACCGCCTCCCCTTCTTCCACTGGTGTATATCTGTCTTAACAGCATTATTGGCCACTCTTCAAGATATAGAGGCATGAACACATCGAGCATGAGATAGTTGCCTATGACCGCAAATTTAGATGGTTGATTGGATTTCACTCGATCAGCCAAGGCCAGATTAATTATGGCTATAGAGAACCAGTTAGTGTTCGTACAAGCAGTCACCCCGGATAGTAGGAGATTGTGTAGACACAGCATTGGAGCACCATTGTACTTGTCACCCCTATGATCTAGACCCCTTCGGATCAGACATGCATGGTTGGATAACCTGGACCGAGTTGATGGTAGCTACCTATGGAGAAATAGACACATGGAGATGATATGCCTAAGAGATTTATTTGATTTATTTATATTTGATGTATTTTGATGTTTATTTGACAATGTCTTCCATTCTCGTGACACCAAGAGGGTTATTTCGATCTATTTTATAGATCGAGTCTCACTGACTAATAATATTAAACATGTCTCGACTCGATCGTAACATTTCTGATATGGTTCTTAAGTGAACCGAAATTGGGGTGTTACAAGATGGTTTGTGGTTTCCCTTATATTTTGAGGTTCCACATTAAATAATTGTTTATTTATGAACTCTTGTTCATTATTTGTCAAATCATATCAATGAATTTTGGAATATTTTGTGTTAAAAACCTAACATGTGGTATCAGAGCCAGGTTCGTCCGCCTATGGGGATTTGAGGAGGAGATTGAACTTCTTGTTTGCTTTTGACAAGATGGCTAAAAAGAGTACAACCAAATTTCTGCTTCCTAAATTTGATGGAATAATTTTCATATGTGGAAAATGAAGATTCATATCATATTGGTGAAACATGGTTGTGCTCTTACTCTTAAAGGAAATGATCAGAAACTAGATACATAAATTATTGAAAAAGATGAGATTGCTAAGGTTGATATTTTATTAGCCTTGGATGATAAGGTATTATTCAATGTGCATACTGTTGATACAACGACAAAGGCTTTGTGGGATAGTCGTCACAGAATATATGAAGACAAGTCCTTAGTCATTAATATTTTTCTAAGGAGCAAATTGTATAATTTGAAGATGAAGGATGAGATTTCTATTCATGAATACTTAAATGTGTTCAATTGCTTGGTAAATGACCTGTTGGAAACAGGTACAAAGGTTGATGAGGAAAAACAAACCTTACTTCTTTGTTCAATGCTGGACTCGTGAGATAATTTAATTATGAGTTTGAGCCATGTTTCTAAACTTGACTTAAACTCTGTTACTGCATTACTCTTAACAGAGGAGCTAAGGAGAAAGTCTACAATATCAACTTCATATTTAGGGGAGCAAGTCTTGGTTTCTGAGGAGAGCAAGAGTGGGTTCAAGCGGACAAATAATGAAAGAAAGGTGGTAGGGTGCTTTTATTGTAACAAGGTTGGTCACATAAAAAGGTATTATAGAAAATTAACATGAGATATGCAACATGACAGGGAGAAGGACATAGAACAACAAAGTAAAGATGTTCATTCTATTGATTATGGAAATGAGTTGATAATTATTACTTCTTGTAATGATGGGTGCTTTCGTAAGATAAATAATTCAAGTTTGATTGTGGATTCTAGAGCTTTCTTTCATGCAACATCACATAGACAGCTCTTCACTACTTATGAGTTAAAAAATTTGAAAATAGTGAAGATGGGAAATAGTTGCACATCACATGTTGTTTGCATAGGAGATGTGCATATGGTGGTTCATTTGGGTCACAAATTATTTTTGAAGAATGTGAGACACGTTCCAAGCTTGAAGAAAAATATACTGTGTTTTGGCAAGTTGGATGGTATTGGCCATAGTTCTCAATTAGCTAGAGGAGTATGGAAGTTATCCAAAGGAGCACTTATCATTGTAAAAGAGGAAAAATATGGCAGCTTGCACAAGACATTAATTCGATATGTTAAAAGTTGAAGTACTCTTAGATGGATTTACTAAGCAAGGTATCAACGGGTTGGTCATATTGAGGTAGCAATAGAATTCTGTAATAAAATTCTTAGTAATGATCATATGCATGATAGAATAAAGGTTGATGTCAAGTTGGAAGATGCATCCCAATCCCAAGTGGATGGGTTATTAAAGGTGTTTGAAGAGAAGATGATCATAAATTATAAAAAGCAAGCTCGTAATTCTTTTCCTAAGAGGGTAGGAGAGATGTGTTAGAATTTCTAATTAGTGGAGATAGAGAGCTTTTAATATGGGTCGAAAAAAGGAAATTGTGGTGGGGAGAATTGTTGGAGTTCTTTATTATACGATGAATGTAAAAAAATATGTAACTGCACGAGAATAATAAAGATATGTAGTTATTCTATAAGGTATGAAGAATTTAAGTAAAATTATAAAAGACGATGAGTATTTAGTGTTTGGCTCTTCATATTTTTTAAGTTGGGTGTACTTAAAGATGTATTTTTTATATACAAATATGTGGTTGTATTATGAGGGGGTAATATATATATAACTGAAGTGAAGATAATACATAATTAAGAGTGATGTTTTAATTGTGAATGGTAAAATGTGAGTTTTTTAATTAGAAGAGTGTCCTAGTTGAAAATTGAGTTCATTTTTAATTAAAATGTATTTTAGTTAGAAATTATAAATTACTTTAAATTAGAGATTTAATTAGAATGTACGAGGATTTTTTAGTACAGTGAACCGTTTATATTTTCTTTTCTATTTAAGATTTTATATTAAATGATTATATATTTTTGGACTTTTATTCATTAGTTTTTCAAATCACAGCAAGAAATTTTAAAATTTTTTGTATTAAAAAACCAGGCTTAGCAGACCTCATAACCTCGCCTGCCCAATCCAAGGCAATGCTCCTCCTCCACCTGCACCCATCCCCTCTTCCCCCTCCCAACCCATCCCGCTCCACTCCCTCCCTCTCCCCAACCCCCCTCCACCTCTCCCCACCTCGTCCTCCCAAGTACGCCGCCACCGCCGCCGTCGGAATCGGTCGCTCCCCATGCTCCTGCGACGCCTCCGACACCCACCGGCCCGCTGGACCACCGCAGCCGATGGCCTCGTCCGCTGCCGCCGTTGCCTCCGCTATTCGCACCGCCTCTGCCTCCCCCGTGGAGCTGGAGCAGCGGGTGGAGCGCCGCAACGGCGGCCTCCTACTGCCCAGCCCTGACTTCCAAAGGCTTTGCCTGCAGCAGCTCGACCTCTTCCACGCGATTGTCCACCCCCACGCCGTCTTATCCGTCGGTGATTCTTGGGTTATGGTTTTGTTTTTGTTTATATATGATTTTGATAGCGATCAAGATATGTTTGGGGTTAATTCCATTCTTGGAGGGGTTGATACCTCTTAATAGCTAAGGCTGAAAATACTCTTGATTGATTTGATAATAAGAAATGTTATCTAGTTATGGACGTGTATACTAGCTTGCCCATAATTAAGAAAATAAACCAGAGAAATGGAAAATATCTAACCAAGTAATACCTGAACAGAGAAATAGACAACCATGCAAATATCAAAATACAGAGTGTCCAAACAGATTTGTACATTCTAGGGTTTTTGTTTGTTTTCATGTAATTTGTATTTTTTTGGTTGATAAATGTTAGGTATATGTGAGACCTGCGGGTAGTTATCTCATGGATCGATTGGAGCTGCGGAGAATTGCTCTTTATCCATCTCCAAATCCGTCCAATTTGGATGATATTGTGATATTGATTGCGGATTTTTGCATTCCCACTGGATTGCGAGCAGCCGAAACAAGTCTTTCTAGTCAGCAGGTAATGCTGGCTGACCTCTTCAATTGAGTAGAAGAATGAATAATTCGCAAAGGATATGTTGATGTTATGCTTTGATATTAATACCTACGGAAGAGGAGATGGATGCCATAAATTACGCTATTGGGAATAAAATCTAGTGTTTAGTTTGTTTGTTTGTTTTTTCTCATTGGATTATGTTTGATTTAGGTGATGAACAAATAATCGCAGAGGATATGTTGATGTTCTGATACTAGTACCTATGGAAACATAGATGCTTTCCCTAATTTACGCTATTGGGAGTAAAACGTAGTATTTAGTTAGATTGTTTACTGGTTTATTCTTTGTGAATTATGTTGAAGATATACTGAACAACATTACATGGTCATTTTATGTGTGATGTTGTCAATCTTTGCTTAATTTTTTTTACTGTTCATTGGAGATGCAGGTTCATAATTTTCCAAAGCACAAGGCTTCTGTTTTCCCAATGGTGAAGCATCCCTTCATCGTCGGATTTTTAGTTGCGGAGCTTCCAACCATGCATGTTGAGTGCCTCACTGACCCTGCAGAAAATGAGAAAGTGGACGTTCCTGTGCTCCCTCTAGCCGATGGATTATTCAACCTGCCCTCATACTCCGATAAAAAAGCTTGGGGCATGCAAGCTGTTGATGAATATTTGGAGGACAAGTGCTCTCTTTTAACAGTTGATCAAAAAAAAAGTGCAACTAAAATTGTTCTTTCCTTGGCTATGGCATATGTTATGGATCAGGTTGTAGAAATATTTCTGTCCCCATGATTTCTCTTTCATTGATCATTCGATGTTCATGGTTTCGTTCTGTTAATTGTTAATGTATTTCAATCAGAATTCATCCTATATTTGCCCCTCCTTTATCATCAAGATTTAAACATCTAGTTTGTTTATGATGCTATCCAGAAAGCAACATTACTTCAGCAATCATCTTGGCAAAATAATATCAGGATGAGTAATTTGGTTGAGCAGGTATTCTGTTTTTCCTTAGATGACCTTGGCAAGTTGTTTTTTTTTTAAGTTGGTTCTGAACATGATCTTCTTTCTCAGATACGTGCTCCTCTTTCCAGTATAAGGACATTGAGTAAGATGTTGTCTGCCCAAGTAAATAGCAATGAGGTTGGTTAGTCATATATCACTTACTGAACTGTTGGACGTCCTGGTAGTCTGGCACTTGAAATGTTTAATTTGAACAAACTTTATGTAGATCTCTTATGACATAATTGAAGATATACTTGTTCAAGGTGATCAAATGAGAAACACGTTACAACAACTTCAGGATGCTGTGTACCTAACCAAGGTTGTTCTTTCTGTCTCTCTCTCTCATACACAGTTGTGTATGTACTATGTACCTATCCAATGTTCTATCTCTTTTGCTCTCTCCATTCACACACAGTTATTGTGTAGTATATATGCCTTTTTTTTTTTTTTTGCAAATGCCAAAAATATTGTGAACCAATTGTTCTCAAATTTGTGTGATACCATCGTGCTTGCCTTCTTCTTTTTACTTTAATTCTTCCTACCATTTTCTTGATGATGTGGTGAGCTGTATTTCTTATAGAAGATGCTTTGTGGCAGGCAAACATAGTGCGTTACAATGATACAATATTGGAGAAAATGAAGGGAACAAAATTGGGCAAGAATGGTAAAATATCAGCTAAAGCTCAGGAAATTGGCAGACAAGAAGTAGTTCCACGTATCCCAGAAGGCAGTGCTGGACGAAAGGATATAGAGTTGCCAATGCCGCCTCTAGCTCTGACAGCATTACATCGCTATGAAATTAGGTATTATATTATGCGTTCAACAAATGGGGTTTCCCATTTTTAGTTTCATTGGAAATTTGTATGAAGGAAAGTCGTGCAGGTTCAAATATTTCCCTCTTGGGTATCGTGTTTGATTGGTGTCAGGTAGGCCTTCCAACATATCTCTTATTTTGGAAGATTTGGTGTTAGCTGCTCAACCACTTGCAGAAATGCAACAGAGATCACTGCAGCTGACTGAATTATCCACCTCTTTGGAAGTTGCCGTCAAAGAATCTGCTCTGCGTCAAGCACTCAGTAATTTGATAGAAGGTGCACTCTTGCGAACACGTGTTGGTGGCAATGTGGAAGTTCTTTCGTCTGGTGCACCAGCGGGGGGAGCTCTAATCTTCATTGACGATGATGGCCCAGATATGCACTACATGGTAAATGTCAGATTCGCATAGTACAAACTTTGTTAGTTGAAAATTATTTGCATGGAATGATCAACAGCTTTTGCAGACCCAGATGCATTCACTCACACCATTTGGCTCTGACCTGTTTTCGGATGGCATGGTGGAGGACAACATGACATGGAACTTTATTGCAGGGCTAACAGTCGCCCAAGAAATACTGGAGAGCTATGGCTGTGTTGTCAGGGTCATATCGCCCCGTTCGCCAGAGGCTGCCCTAGGAGTAGGGGGGACTCGTATAGAATTATGGTTTCCCCAGTTGCCAACTGATACAAACTCTTCACCCACACACTCAGCTTAGTGGTCAGGAGCACTAAAGAGAAGGAACATGCTTTGCTTGAGCGGATAACAGGGTTCCATGTACAGTTCAAGAAACCATTACAAGAAAAATTACCCTGAAATATGTATATATTTCTGAAAATCTCATGAAATGAAATACTATCAAGACTAGTGTTCTACCAATTTCACTTTCTAACTCATGCCAGACATTGGTTGGATTAGCCTTCCCCATGCATAAAGGAATATTTTTACTTTGAAGAAAAAAATGGTATACTTCGCCATATCTTGTGATGGGCATGCGTATCACCCTATTTGTAGGTGAAAATGGTATCAAGTTGCAATATCTCTTTGCCAGAACTAATATTACTTCGAAAATTGCACAGGGAAAGGTAGCTTCAAGACTTGCTAATAATTTATATGCTCAATAAAAATATATATATATTATCCATTCATAGATCCATTAAGCATACCAGTCATTCATATCATTTTAATTAGTGCCAAGTTTTTAATCTAAAACTTTTCTAAAATCCTTTTTTTTTCCCTAAATTCTGGTTTTTTATTAAAATGACAATATTTTTAACCAATATTTGATTAATTATTCAATCATAAAAATATTTTTAATATCCAATAAAATATTTTATTTATAACTTTAAAATCTAGTTGAACTCGGATTTAACTGAATATACCAAACATCCGCCATAAATCAAGCATGATAATAGGTGATATTTAAAATTCTGGTTAGACGTAAGACAGGTTAATTTTATACATATTAAAGAAAAATTAGTTGGTTCGAACTCAAAAGTAATAAAAGTAACGTACCTCGGAGGCTGGCCAAATTTTCGATTTAACATTAATGCCATTATTGCATTCCAATGATAAGGAGATCAAATTTTATTTAGGCAACACAACACATGCAGAGTTTGATTCGTGATACAGCAAATTTGATAAAGCAATTGCTATAGCAAATCTTCATCCTTCATAAGCATGGTTCATGCTAGTTCCTTGTCTTGAAAAAACAACAAAACATTTGAGTTCAATCTGACATGGAATATAAAAGATGTATATGACATAATATAAAAAAGAAATGATCGTAAGCGCTGGCATTCCAACTTGCAAAATGAGTACAAATCAACAAAGTTTATTTACAACTAATATCATGGGCATATATATACCATATAAGTAGAAAAACCCGCAATTATTTAGTTAAAAAAATCCTCTACATTACATCTTAAAGAGCAACTTATTGGCGGTGCCCCTCTGGAAGTGGAACTACGTTGTAAAAAGGCACTGCTCTTTGGGGCAAAGATCCATCTTCTTCGTCATCATCAAACTCTAGTACATAGCTGAGAGCAAACAACACGCACACGCATTACAAAATGCTAAAACAAACACTAACGCAATTTTAGTAACCAAGTACATCCAACGAACATCAATACACAATCAAACTCAACAGCTACTTAAACCCAAAAAAAAGAAAGTTAAAGATTAAAAACAATGAGGCTAATCTTATTTTCAATAAAAACTATTATACTTATTATTGAAGAAACTTTAGAGTATATAAAAAATAATAATTTTTTTTAAAACAAAACAAATATTCATTATTATTATTTAAAATAAAAATTAATTATATAATTATTAGTTTGTATGATTTAATTTTGTATCATTAATAATATCAACTAATTACTGAATAATAATATATAAAGATTCTAAAAAATAAATATAACGGATAATAGTCAAATATAAGAATAATAAATATCTAAAATCATATATTGTTGTGCATCAAAGGGCCAAGCGACTAGTTTCTTGTATCTTGCTACTAAAAGACCCAAAATGTAAGTTAACATAATAGGATAAATAAGACAAATGATCTAAAGAGAGTAAGAGCTAAAAGCATGCAACTTACTCGTCTGTCTTTCTCTGAAGATGTACAATGATCATTTTGAATATGTAAAAGATGAAAATGGTCAGTACACAAGTATGTATATTACTCAGCTCAATAATAATGTTACGATACCTCACTTTTACGAAAAAGAGCAATTACCTTCCGAGGAGTATTAACCACAGTTGCTTTATATAAGGCAGTGGTACCGGGATAGACAGCCAATACATGTCTGCCCACGGGGAAGTCAGGCACGCTGGAAGGATCTCCCTTCTTTGGGAAAGGTATAATGCATGACATAGGTAGCTTATATTTTCTGCAAGTAGGAACATCAAACAGAATTCTTTAATTGACAATATAGTAAAATGAACCATTAAAATAGCATTTAACCTGAGGCTCAAAAGCCGACAAATTATTGAGCAAACTTAAAGAGTGGAAAAAGCAGGAATCATCTTGAACGTAAAACTCAACTCTCATTTCCAAAATCAATGAAATCAAATACTAGAATTCACCAAATGGAGAAAATTACAGTGAAAAAAATTCTCACTAATGCTAGTTTATTTCTTATGCAATTCAAATAGCACCGAAAGAGGATATTCATTTAAAGCCAGATGTAATCCTCGTACAAGATGGCAACCCAATGGTGGGTAAATTAACAATATATGGTTTAAATTCGTGCCTTGTCTAGTAGGATATCAACAATAATAGTCCTCTTATAATGGTTAGCAAAGATGAGAATATTCTAGATCAAATTAGAAGAAGGATAAAAAATAAACACACAAAAAAATTTGGAGAAAATAAACTTAATTTTTGAATTAAACTGAATAAAATTTAATGACTTAATGGCCTATATTGATGGATTTAGACATCAATTCTCTCCCAGTACTAGAATAACTAATAATACTAATCCCAGAGAGATAAAAGCTTCATTAAGTGAATACATCATGTTGAACGACATTACCTTTGAACACTCTCTTCATCGTCACCAGGTTCTTCATCAAGCACATCAAACCTAAAAGAAACGGATAAAGATCCAATCAAAATTAGGAGAAAAAATGAAGCCCTCATAAATTACAACGGCCACGAAGTTGCCATATATCTTAGTAAGCAACTTTTTGCATTTTCTTTTTATTCAAACAATAAAGAGGCTCCTTAAAAGTCTATTGCCAGTACAAATTCCTTGGGCACGCTCTCATTTGACTCCCAAAATAAGGCAACACAATACAGAAGTGTTCAGGGACAGACAAGCAGCCCCAT
Organism: Piper longum; assembly: GCA_032619315.1. NCBI lineage: Eukaryota > Viridiplantae > Streptophyta > Magnoliopsida > Piperales > Piperaceae > Piper > Piper longum. The sequence continues at coordinate 5,075 of JAVDBV010086574.1, read as the reverse complement.
TTGGCAGAACTTTGTCCCTTTGTCAAAGAGATTCAAAGATCCACCACCAAATCCCTATCATTGCATTTTAACAAAGGAAAAACACTGATACAATTAAATCAGTCGATCTGGAGACTTACTCTTTTGCCTCCCTGTCAAAATGAATGACCTTCACTACAACCCATTCATCCTTTTCAACATTACCAAGTGTCACCCTCGCTGCTACCTATGATAATCAAAAACTTTTGTTCACTACTACGGAGAGAAGAACAAGAAAAATACCTTTATAAAATATTATAGATCTAGTTGATAAAAAGCTAAAGAAAAATTAATTTCATAGCAAAAATCAATTAGAAACATGGAATGTTATTATAATAAATGCTTATTCTCAATTCTTGAATGTGAGAAGTTTGATAGAAACATGTCACCTGTTCTCCCTTAAGACTAGCGGGATGCTCTAGTTGATTACGAATAGCAGGTAAACCCCTAGGGACATCGGAGTCAACTTTTACTCGCTTCTTTTTCTGCTCATTAACTTCTGCAACATATTTCCCATATCAACAAGGATGAAGGTTTTCACTAAAAGTGACAGGTGTATTTTTTCAAAGGCAATTACAGAAATAAACAATTAACATCTTGTTTTTTTCCTTTTAACTAAATAAACTGATTGCTCAATCACCCGACACCCTCGTGAGTGGTCATGTTGTGCAAATACTTGAATCATAACTCCTACCTGCCTCTATTTCATATATTCAGAACCATAAACAAGTCATTTTTCTCTTTCGCCATGTTAAAATACATCAAAATAGAAGTAGCTGAAACAATTGGATCCTGTAATTAATACAAAAGCACTTCAAGCACAATCACTATAACATACAACAAGATAATATCAAGTTTTTACAAGTATTTTTTTCTAAATGACACATGATGTTGGGATGCATATCCTTGTTGGGTGTGCAAAGACAACAAGGAAGATGTCAAACTTAGCAAATATAAACTTCACAATTTATAGTGGCAATTTTATTTGTTATTGTTTATCGTAGCATATGATCATTGTATGACAATTTAAAGCATCCAATTACTATGTCTTTGAAATGTTTAAGCATCTTAAAGGGTATTCATGGCTACTTATGGCCATGAAGGAATCTCCAAAACTTATCTGGAACAATACTGCAATTCTTCTTCTTGATATAATTCAACTGACTTTTATCTCAGCACAATGTTAATGAAAAAAGACTACCCACACAAAAGAAACCAATAGAAAACTAGACAAACAATAAAATTGAGTCTAAAACACAACAGGTACCCATTTTTTTCCGTTGAGTTGTTGAAAGTCCAGAGAGAGGTAATGCATCCAATTGACCCATCAAAGTGTTGGCGATGCTTGAAATTTAAAAACACAACTTAGCCAGATGCCAAAGTGAAATGGGTGAATCCACAAGAACAAAATATTTTCAACTTACAAGAGCTTCCTCTTAATATTAGCAACATTTTCATGAGGAACATTATCATATGACGAACTTCAAAATGAATAACTTCAAGTCATCCAATGTATATAAATATAAATTGTTCATAAAGAGGTATAAACTTAATTTAGTGGTGGAAAACTAAAATTTTAATTTAGTTGTAATTTCAGAAGAATGTCAAATGTAGCAAACACCAGCTATAAGTTTGATTGACTAAGGTTTGTGCTCAAATGATAATTGGCCGTCAATAAAGATATTCAATTAATTGCCCATAATGCAATGTGTGAAACATTTAATATAGTTTAGATGTGTGTAAAGGATACCCCATGTGTGATGATGTGCACTTTTATAATTGACCAAGAAAGATGCATATTGGGCAAGGAGAATAAACACAAAAAATACTGATTTAAGATTTTGCACAATCTACATTTTGTTAGAGTAGTGGGGGGTATGAAGATCCTAATTACTAGGGAAAGGTGAATGACAATAATGCCTCATATAAGAACAATTTAGAAAATTCTTAAATGGATGTTCAACAAAAATTCTACCATGATTTTAGGTACATGTGCGATACATACGTTAAAAAACTTTTGGCTTTTGTAACACCTACCCACAGATCATGACACAATTTCCATATGTTTCTATATATCTTTTTTCCTGGAAGCACCATCAAGAAGTAAAGTATAATGCCTTCATGTGTGCCTTAATTATGTTCCAAAGTGCATGGATTGTGCTTTAATTAACTAACTATCACACACCAGACCATTCTGAAGCCCCACCCTCATAATACAGAGAACCTTGCGCACTACTGGGACCCTTGATGTTCTAATCTTTTAACACCCTCATTTTAGATAGAGAAAAAGTCATTTGATAACAAACATCATTATGCTTCTATGGACAGCAAAAGCATTGGTTGGTACCATCAAAAGTTGGTCTAGGAAGTCACTTACTTCACTTCACTTTCGGAAAGCTCTTTGGCCTTTAGATATAGCTCTCGTAAGTGTGTGAAGACAGCCTCTCCTGACTTGTCATGCATCTCTGGAGCTGAAACAACGATAAATACTTTCAATATGTCAACATTTGATAATGACATTGAGCTTTAACACCTTTCAGAAAAAAATATTTTAAAAAAATTGTCATATTATGTATATATAATGAATTATGAAACTGGAAATTATGTTTTATTATTTCAGATACATTACTTAGAAGAGTGTTTTTGGATGAAAATATCTGGAAATATTTTCTGAACAACTTAATTTTTAGGGCCCGGATCGTATCCAAAACAAAATTCTGCATTCAAATGGATGATAAATAAAAACAAAGACGTAGCAACAACTCACAGCTATAAAAGCTGAAAGCAATATTAGGTGAATCATGAGATTAGACCCGACTAATTGTCAGATAACAAATGCAAAATATAAAAAATTAGAAAATTATTAGTCAGCTATCAAAATTATGATTCACCCAAGACTTCTAAGTAGCAAGGACTTGATGCCATATCTTTGTCCTAATGAGTTGATCCTCTCAGTACATAATTTTCAATTGAATTTGATCCAGGCCCTAATGGACCATGTCTTTTGCCCTTCTTATATGATAACCATAAAATCTTGAATTGTTTTTTTTTTAAAAAAAAGATCCAACCAACCCTCAATGTTTTGTAGTTCAAGATACGATTGAAAACATTCTTATCAAAAAAAGAAAAGTAACGGCTGCACAGAATTCATATGAAGTCCCTTCCTCACCAGCATAATCTATCAAGGATAAGCTTGATAACCATAAAATTCCAAAGACAATGATTTTTTTTACGATACAAAGCCGAATTTTATTGACAATGGCTATTCTCCAACGAAATAAAAAACATAACTAAATAAACAAAATACGGGGAAGAGGGAAGGGAGAAGGGAAGGAAACCGGATTGAAGCTTCTTGTGAATCTTGTTGATGTCGAGGAAGACCTCCTCGAGCTGCTTCTTGAGGCGATCGAGCTCCTTGGCGTTGTCGAGAATGCTAGCGATGTCGACCATGGCCCCCGACATCCTCTCTTCGATCTCTCCCTCGAACAAGATTGTTATGACCTTGAACGGCACCGTCGCAGTACCAATGACTATTTATTATTTTAAAGATTTTTATTATAATCGAATTTTCACTTTTGTAGGTTAAAGGGTTGATATGTGATCACATTTTCACCGCTTTAATATATATTATAAATCAATAATATTAAATAGGCAAAAAATTAAAATTATAAAAAATAACTTCTCTCTCACAAAATATAAATTATTCTAACCATCCAAAATATATTAACTAAAGTTATAAATTAAGAAATAAATAAATTAAAAGTTTAAATTAAGAATCTTATCAAAGCTTAACTTTTAAAAGTGTCAAAATCAGGTTATTGAAAAAGAAGAATTTTATAGTTATATGTGAAATTACTAAACTAACCTCAATTAAATTGTTAAAAATGTTATGATAGAGTATTTTTTATATTTAATGTTAGTTCAATTATATTAACCAAAATTTTCACAATTTTCTTATATGATAAATAGGTTATTGACAATTTATGCTCCATTTAATTCAAAATTATTAATAAATTGATAAATTGGATGACCATTTATAACCCTAGTAGTTCTAAAAAAATAATGCTTTTCAACTAGCCTATGGATTTAACATTGGGTCGAAGGCAAATTAATCTACTTAATTTATCAGTCAATCGATTTGACCGATGATATATTATGAAACTCATATTGAGTTATGTGTAGTTAGCCAAGACGAGTTGGTTGTATCTTGTTGGGGATGTAGCCGTTGATCATTGGGGAGAGCCAATCTAAATTGCAAATCAAAAAATTTAGATCTCTATAAACTTTAGCACTCATAAGCTGTAACACCCCAAATTCGGTTCACCCTCGTGAACCGAACTGGCATGTTACAGGCCCCGGTTAGGTAGGCTAACCCGAATCCAACGCGTACGGATCCGATCTCGGCGTCTTAAGATAAAGATATGATTCGTAATACATGCATGAATGCATAAAACCCTAGCAGGACACTATATGGATTACTTAGCAATCAATTCATACAAAACCAATAATTTTAATAAAATGAATGAAAATTTCAATTTAAAACGGACAGAGCCTCCTCTAAAAATGTAATTAGGGGCTACCCTGTCAACATAATATAGGTAAACATATATACATATATCAACAATTTTATTCACACAAGGTCTAGCATACTGTAAACTCTTTCTGAATCTTGGGTCTCAGCCCATCTGTGCCCTCTATTCATTTTTCTCGTCATATCATGTCATAGCGTTTAATCATGGCATCACATCGTCATGCTTTTCATATCCTCACACTAGTAATAATGCAATAAAATCATAAATGAAATATTAAAAAATCATTCACCAAACATGTGTGTGTGCAGAAGACTTGCTCCTCCGTCCAGCTGGCGCATCCATCTCGTACTCATCACTTACATATAGTAGAAAAACGTCAGTAACGAGCGTTACTGGTCCGAAATATAACTAATAACAAACTGGCTATGAGAGCAAACTCTCATATGAAAGAAAATCTATATACTCCTCATGAACTCTCTCTAGGGCATCTACTGAGGAGCAACTGGGCTGCAGACCCGGTAGCAT
>JAVDBV010086561.1:774-22839 GCA_032619315.1 Piper longum | reverse complement strand
CCCAGTCGCCGCCGCCGGGTAGGGTTTTCAAATTTTAATTTCAATTTTACCCATGCTTATATAATTTAAAAATATCATACATATGGTATTTTAGTAATTTACTAAAAAACCGATTCCTACCGTTTTACCCCGATTCCGATTCTGATTTAACTCGGTCGGAATCGGGGTAACTCGGCCGATTTGGGCGCTGATCTATTCGGCCCTAAAATCGGATCGGCTCGCTGCTGATCTGATTTAAATTGACCGATTCCACTCGGAATCGGCTGATTCGTGCAACTCTGATATATATATAAAGCCTACCTTAGTGAAGGCAGATAATATTTTTGTCTCAAATTTTAATCCAGATCGTTCGATTATGAGCACGACCCAAATTTAATAAAAAAATAAAAAAAATAAAAAATTAAACACCTTCACCTCCACCATCATTTTGTATGTAGTTAATAATAATATTTATTTATGATTTTAAATATATTATAAGTAAACAAGTGATATTATGTATATTATTATATTATTTTATCAAGGCTAGTTCGAGTCGAGTTTGAGTTATAATCGAGATGAATTGAATCGAACATTGCCTCACTCAAACTCGACTTGTAGGATTCGAGTTCGAATTCGAGCATTTAAATGTCAAGTTTTGAATCAAGTCGAGTCAAGCTGTACATGAAATACTCACAAGTTAGTTTGCTCAATTAGTCACCCTAATTAAGGGGTCATGTATCAAAGTTTGATTAGAGAAATTATGGGATGGAGTCAGGTGAGAGAGTTTTCGGAGTCAAATTTTTTTAAAAAACTTTGGTTGAAGGCCATGTGATAGTCTTATTAAATATCATGCTTCTTTTCACTCCGTAAGAAAAAAGTATTTAATTTAGTAGGGATGGGCAACAGTGAGTTCAAACAGATTCATGAATGTAGTGTGGGAGGTTTAATGAAGGGTGTTAATTTGCATGGGATTGAATTATTTATTTATTTATGAAGTCCAAGTTAGAGTTGGGTTACTGCTGATTATAACTACAATATTATTCATTCGTCCAACTTTCCAGGAGTACGTACTCGTTTGGAGAAACGAAGAGGCGATGAACTGCGAACTTGGCGATAACGCAACATGGCGGGTGTCGGCCACAGGCCGGTCCCGACCAAGGCTTGGCACACGGTACGTTCAAACTTGAAGGGCTCGTAACGAATGGGTCGATCTATATGGTGATGATCATAATTACAATCATATTATTGCTGACTATGTATTTACAGTGTGAGTCAAAATTTTGTTGATATGAGGAAGTATTTTTGCAATAAATTTGTCATTGTCTCTGTTAAATTAGGGAGATCAATTTCTTGCAAATTTCAGTAATTAATCGATTTCAAAATATTTTGTTATTAGAGTATATCATCCATCATTTAATTCTCATTCTGCTAATAAGTAGAAACCTTTTACTACGAATTATAGTTGAAAAACTCGAAACTTAAATTTGGCTAAGCATTTTTTAGAGTGGAGTTACTCTAAGCCGACTCAGAATTATTTATATTAAATTTTTAATTATATGATAAAAAATATAAAATTAGCTTATATTAATCTTTTGATACTTAAAATTAATAAATATATTTAACTAAATATTAATTTAACTATTCTAAAAAAATAATATACTTTTATAACCTTATAACATTATTTAAAGAATTAATTAGTACATCAGTTAACATGGTCTGTGGAATTGACTTAGCAAGACATGGAGGTGACTCAACTCAGGGAATTTCTAAAATAAAAAAAGAATTTTAAAATTATGTAATGAAGTATGAAGGTGAAATGAGCGGTTATTCTTTCAATTTTTCATCATTAGCCTCCATGAAATTACACATCTTATATATATATATATAGAGAGAGAGAGAGAGAAAGAATCTCGAAATTTTTTTAATTTTTAATCACAGTGCAATATTTGCGTTCTAATACAAACCTAAGTTATATATATTGTAGGCTTAATAAATAAATTATTATTATAGAAATAAAGTTTACTAATAAGTGGGTTATTTTTCTGTAAAAATAAACTATTTATTAAGTCTAAAATAACTTAAGGGATGCAGCCCACACAATCACTAGATAAATATATCATTCTTTCATACAACCATCAATGATATCATCATTACCGATTCCTTAAAAAATACAATTAAAGCTATTTAAATGAAGCTCAAAATAAAGTTGCAATTTTCAACAGTATTTTCTAAATAAATCATACCATAGAAAATAAGAATGGCTTATTTAAGAAACTATGGATTAATTATGTGATATTCATTTTTTTATAACATGATCAATAATTAAGGTAAGTTTAATTATTATTTTCTTCCGATTTAGAATTATTTCAGATATATAGAATATTGATCAAGATGCAATATGAATTAATAAAAAATGTTTACGATAAGCACTACTTAATATTCCTTGGTTGTTCGACCATGCATTCATTTATTTCTAAGGCTGATCTTTAAATAGATTTGCTTAAAACCAAACCGAATCTTAAACTCGAACAAACTAAGGTTGCATTTTTTTTTATAATCAAATAAAATTTGAAATATAAACAATAACTAAACCAAATAAACCAAATTAGATTAATTTTCTTTGTGGGTATCTTGCATCGGGTAAGGAGAATGTGCTTCTCTATTATATGATTTGTGTTTTTTGAAGAATATTACACTCAAAATCCGGTTCACTCATTTACATTATTAGAATGTTATTACTGAATTGGGTACTTATGCCTTGCATCCATTATCATGATTCAATCTTTGTTATCATATGTTGCTAAAAGCTCGAGCAAGCTCAAAGTTGCTCAATGTTCGATTTGATATAGTTCAACTCAAAGTGAGCATTAGCATGAGTGCGGCCTCTAATTAATTATATTTTTTATAAGTGATCATTTACATAAAACATAAAATTTTAATCATTAAAATCATGTAATAAAGATCATTATACATGATAATATAGTTTTTTTGTGCACAAACAAAATATTTTGATGAATAATTTATGCTATTGAAGCCTTCAAATCTAATTTTAAATTAAGCTACGTGCAAGAAAATCTTCTTCTTTTTTATTTTTCTACTGAACTGGATATCCTAAACTTGTAGGCATAGACCCTAAATTCTGATCCTTGGAGAGGTTATGACCATATCAAAATTAAGCTTATGCCGGCAATGCACGAGCATCGGCAAAGTTTACAAGAAAAATATGTATAGATAAATAAATCAAGCTGACTTGAGTTTAATTGGCTTCATTGAACTTGGCTCCGCTTGAGTCTTGTTTAAGCTTGACTTGAAAATGAAGATAAATATGCAAATTCGGTTAGGTTTGCTTGAAGAAAGTAAGAACACACATAAATGGAAAATAACCATAAATCTAAATCTGATGTAAGAAAAATTGATGTGTGTGCAATCCTAATCCTATGTGTTTTGTTATCTATGTTATTATTTAATTTCATCATTTGCATTATGCAAAGACTTCTAGGATTTCTTTAGAATCGCTTGAGATTATCCATGAATGTATCCTGCTTGTTCCTTACTATGTGCAACTTTGCAAAGGTTTCCCCTGCATCAAATAGTTAGAGCCAAGAAAACTGTTAGGCAAGTATTTGTTAGGAATAATGATTTTTGGGTAGCAAGGCCCCATTCATGAGACTTAGAAATTCTACTTGTGCGCCTCAATTTCCCTCGGCTTACTCTCCAAGTGTCTTTTAAATCAAACAATTGTACATGTCAAAAGAGACTTTAAACAATTAAAGGAAACTCGTAGGTGTCATGGGCCTCTCTCAATTTAAAAACTATTTGAAGGAATAAGGCTTTTCAATTAGTCTATATATAAGTCACCAACAACATCCACGACTAATGTAGGATAAATCCAACAACTCTCATTCACACATCGAACGTGACCCGAAATCATCATCGTCTTGCAATCTCACACTTTTCATGAGACACTCATTTTTCATCACTTTAAAAACTCTCTTACACCCATTTTTCATCACTTGGAAAACACTCCTTAAATCATTAGATGGAACCCATGAATGAGACATCCACAATCGACCTAAAAAAAGACTTGTAATAAGTATCACAAACCTCTCTTAATCCAAAAATTAGCTAAAAAAATAAAGCTTCACATTAGCCAATATATAAGTCACCAACAACATCTACGACCAATGTGAGATAAACCTAATAAATATTTTGTCATAGTTTAAACTACCAACTACTAATATTGTGCAAGTTCATACAGCTTTGTTGTCACCAAATGTTTGCTTCCCTCTCACACTCAATCTTCCCTCATACTTCTGAAAAGATCCCAGGATCAGTTGCCTCTTAAAAACGATAGAAAAATAGAGAAGAGTCCAAGTTAAAAGAATACAACTAATCTCATGTTGATCGTTAGAACAGGAAGCCAACAAAAAAAAGACCACTCACAAACCAGAAAACATGTGATAGAAATAGAACTTATAGAAGCATAGAGTCTTCAGTATCTGACAACAAGACCCAATAGACGAAGGAAGGAAACACATGAGACCACATGCATATCTCCCTCATATAACCATACATTGAATAACTGCTTGGCAGTTAATGAAACCGTTATCGAATCAAGAGCGTCCGTTACACAAGGTCAAACACTCGGAACACAACCTAAAAGCATGTGGAAACTAAGTAGTCTGACCATTATTAACTGCATCTCTGATCAAATCATTAACAATAACTAGTTATTCCATCGTTCTCCTTAGCTACTGTTTTTTATGATTTTATGAATTTATCTATGTTCTTGTAGTAAAGCATTTTTAGAGGAGGAATATATTATATATTTCTATGCCAATATGAGTTTTGTGTAATGAAAGTTGTGGTAGTGAGGTAGTGCAGGAGGCTAAGTGTATGCTATCTGTATTAACTAAGACTAAATTTTGCCAGCACGCGAGTGAACATGGAGTGTAGGGAAGATGGTTAAGATAATAAGGTAATTAGTGACAGCATTTTATGATTCAAATTATGATCGAAATTTCATACAACTCTTATAAACTCTTATTAATAAAAGAAAACTCAATACTTTTAAAATTCAAAAGTAGAAATTTTAACCAATTAAAATTCAATAAATATTAAAAAAATAATAAATTAAATTATTATAGTTTATCTTCTTAATGAGTTAGATCTATCTTCAAAGTCAATCAGAGTCTATATTTAAGATATTAATTTATTATAGTATATATCATTATTAAACAAAGATTTATGAATAAAATTAAAATTTATATGTAATATAAGTCGTGCATAGCGCCACATTTTTCCCAATTAATTAATAAAAGGGAAACCAAAAGTCATGAAATATAGGAGATTCAAAATCAACGAATTATAGAATCCACCTCTAAAATGAGAGTCTATCATCTTCTCAATCAATTTAGGGTTTATTTTAAAATTAGAAGGCATTGTCTCTTAGTTGTCACAACATCTTGAATAGAATGGTCCAATTCTAAAGCCCATTGAATTTTAGGATCAAAAGGATTGAAATAAAATCTGGGTCAACCACTAATATCAAGGGAAAGTAAAACAGTGAGACAGCTGAGCCCACCCACATGGGCCAGTCTGGCCCAGTCCGAACCAAATCGGGCCATGTATAGGCCGTGCTGGCCCAGCCCATCTAAACGGGCTAAGCTGGGCCAGCCAACAGTGGCCCATTTGTCAACTCCGGCGTCGCTCACTCGAGCAACAAAATGAATTGCTCTCATACAATAGACAACATGCAATTTTTTTAATCCAATCAGAGCTTAGACTTATGGTCAAGTTAATTTATTAATTTCATAAGATTTTTACGATAATTTTTCTATGATAAATATGGCTGTTCACTCTGCAACAAGCCCATTTCTGAGCCGATTCAATGCTCACACAATGGAGAATATATACATTAAAATAGGTCCAAAGATGTACTGTGAAGTTCATATTTTTTGTCATCTCAATATTTTAGATGCAGGATAATTTGGAAGAGAAAAAAATGTGATTTCCACCGAACCAGGAAAACAATCAGCTTTGAAGTCATGACTCATGTCATTTTACCTTGGCACGTCATTCCTTTTCCTCTTCATTTCTGTTCTTTTTCAACCTCCCAAATTAACAAGTGTGCAAGCGATTCAGTACAATGACAACAATAAAGAGAAGGTTTTGTGAACTGCACTTAGAAGAAACGAATCACATTTACAATTACATTTACAAATTCGTTTCCTTGAGTCTGTGGAAATGCTCAGATTTGAGATGCTTCATTGGTGTCTACCTCCAATTCTCGTTTTCTAGCTCGTTCCATCTTTCTTTTTCTCCATTCCTCGAGAACTGGAAATAAGCAAGTTGTTTTCAACGCAAAACATAACATATGTTTGAAGTTCCACGATCAAAATTTACCCACAATACAGAAAAGGAAAATAATATGGAGTAGACAGGTGCATGATCTACGCAAAAACAAGAACTAATCTATCTAGTTTCTTTCCATCGTCCACATGAAAAATCGCAGTTACAACAAATCAAAATAAGAAACTACAAGAGTCACAAGTCTGCATCATATAGCATCTATAAAATTCCAATATGAAAAAATGCTTTATATGACAAAAAATTAGAAGTTTTGATGCTTTATCTGTAATCAGCTGTGAATCAAGTACCATATTTTCGGCAATTGAGGAAAGGAGTTAATATCAGGCTATCTACGAGTCATTACCAAAACATTCTAGGTCATGGCAGAAACAAATAGATAATTGACTACGCAGGATTAAAGTACTATAGTATTATCATGGTTAAGGCTAAAGCTAAAGAAAAAGGCAGATAGAACAATCACAAGGTAGTTACAGAGATGCTAGAAAGACGTAACCAAAAGGCAGATTAGGGTAAGTGACTAGCAGTAAGCGAAAAAAGAAGAAAGAGGAAGATTTGAATCGGCTCTGAGGAGGAAAGGAATAGGAATAGATAGATTCTACCAATAAGAGGGATACAAAGCCTCCAATCCAGCAGATAATCATATGTACACTGATCAATTCTCTCACCCAAGGAAGGAATAGGAAAATACAATATATGAGCAATGTTCGACTTAATAAACAAAAGCTGAAAACTAAACCAAGCTTTAAGTATCAATCAGCTCAAGAAAATAGAGTTTTTTTTAGGGAGCTGCTCAGAGAGAATTTTTTGAATAGAAGATAAAACAAACAATGCATAGTCCTGACCACTGATTTGTTCGCCCCAAATTTTCCACTTATGCATTATAGCAAAATACAAACTTATCAGCATTGGAATACTTGTTCTATCTGGAGATAATCAATAAATAAGATCAGACAAGAAAATGAAGACTCATGTTTAGGGAAAACTTGTGTGTTCCTTAAATCTAAATTATAATGGCCTAGTACAACAGTAGAGTAAAATTTCATCATGGTGCAAAGGTATATATTCTTAATTAGTAGAATATTTATAACAAAACTAATTCACAACTAACTTCAAAGAGCTAACAACCTAAAAAAAAATTAAAAGAATAGCAATTTGAAAAATCATTCAATAGCGGCTCACACCAAAAGTAAAATATAGTTTAGAGTGTATTTTATATTCACTTTTGATCACCATCACCTAGCTCAACAAGTAGCCAGATTAGCTCTTAACTCCGTACAGGAAGGATAGGAGCAATCATGAGTTGGCATTCAAGGGAACAAAAAGAATACCACACGAATGACATAATAAATACAAATTCATAATCCGTAGTTCCTGGAAAGAAAATATCAGCTTACCTTTCTTACTGTTTGCATCATTTAGAGCACGAAAATCCTGCAATCGCTTTGAAAGATCAACAGCAGCAGCCTTTGTTGGACTTTTGTTTTGCACTATAATCTCTGCGTCTGATGTAGCTTCGTCTTGAATTTCCCTTAGCTAGCAGAGGACTTATGGAATCAAGATGATGCAACATGAAATTGAAAAGGGGTGTTTGCATAGTTGCAATTTAACATTTACGTATTTATTTAGGTGAGTTTTTTGGACAAGTACAAAGAACCCCTGACAAACTTACAGAAAGTTAAACTGAATATTTTGCGAAGAAGAACAGCCAAAGCCTTTTCTTTTTAAGTAGCGTGACATATAAAATTAATCCTACAAAGAAGTTGAGGCAGCTACAAATATGAAACAAGTATCTAACTATAATTTGAAGGAACATGGATCAAATAATGTGTGAAAGTAACAACTAAGTAATGTTCTTAATGTAAACTAAGAATTAGAGTTTTAATGCCAGAATAAGTAATGCGAACATTATGCATACCCTTTTAATAAGGTCAACTGGTTCAAATGCACGACGTGCCTCTTCTGCCTCCTTGACAAGTCTTATTTGTGCTGCACATTGTACATTGTCCTCCTTAGTAACAAATCTTTCCCATAGCATTCATAATTAACTCACCTCCAAATATTTGAGGAGGTGAAAATGAACGAGGCCCTCCCCATGTATGGAAAATGAGAAAAAAGATGGTGATCACTTCTCAGAAGGTTCTATTTCTTGCCGGAGTAGCTGCTTTATTGAGTAACTACCCTAATAACATTCACACGGACAAGAAGACTAACATTTATAACCAAAAACAACAAAACTTATACATTACCGATTTCAAGCCTAGATAAAGGACCAACGCAATTGCCATCAAAACGTGGCCAATTATAATTGACAAATCATAATTATATAGTTAATAATGTTCGTGCATTATTGGTCCCAAGGCCGGCCTGAGGGACAGCCGCCCTTGTAGTTAAAACTTTGCTAATAGCAGCTGCATAGATCCTATCTATCAGACCCTATTTCGGATTAAAAGTATTAAGGGAAGAACTTAAGCTGCGCACAGAAGCTCGAAAAACATAAATTTATCATCTCCTTCAAATACAAAACAAAAGGTATTACTCGCAGGCAGGGGAGCATAACCCAAGAAACCTAAATGACTTTTCTAGGCTCAATACTTTTCTTCCCATTCTTCTTGGGCTAGCGACAGGAATTCAAAAGAAATAGAGCTAAAATAAAGTACTCAAGCTTTGTGTCATGACTAGTTTATAATCAATTGAGGAGAAGGTAATTGGGTAAGGTGGGTACCAGGATTGAGTCCAGATCCGGGAGACATCCTGCTGGAAGCGCCGAGGAAGCGTTGGATGAGGAGGAGTGCGGTGACGAGGTTGAAGAAGCAGACGAGGAGGGTGGCGTTTCTGAAGGAGAAGATCATGTTGCAATGCCGGCGGCAGTCCATCCTACTCTGCCACCTTCTACAATCTACCATATATGTACCACATAAATCTTGAGATGGGACAAACTGCCGCCCTCCCCAAACCAGTTCCCGGCGGTGGCAGGTGAACAGTGGACGTTCAATGACTCCACACCACTCATCGTTGACAAACAGCAGAGGTGACTATAGTAATTTTATTTTTCCTTGTAAAATTAGAAATAAATAAATAAATAAAATGAAAATGAAAATCGTTATAAAATGGCTGCTTAAGAAGACTATTCAATTCCACTTCAAAATCATCAAGTAATTTATTTAAATTATATAGAAATATTTTTTTCAAATTAGATAATTATTTTTTTTATCAACCGTAACTTTCTAATCGAAAGGCTAGCTAGTACTAATTTTTTCAATAATTGTTGAAATTACTTTGAAAGTTTAAATTTACCTCTCATTTTAGTGTTTTTTAAACCATGGTAGACTATAATAACAAATGAATTATCAATGCGCTTAGAAATAATTAAGATGCTAAATAGATAATTCAAACCGAGATATATTTTTTCAATTTAAAAACTTCGGGGCTCGCGAGTTGAGACAAGCGTCTTAATGCCCAAAACATCACTCAATACTAATTTCAAGTTGAGCGTTTAAGTGGAGAGCGAATAGTTCGAAGTCAAATTCATTTGATCACAACAATTCCGAGGAAACAAAGGCACAGCGGTTACACACATCACTCCCACAAAAAAACATGATTGCAAGAAGTGGCTGGCATTTTGGGCATTCTCTGAAAATGTACATGCAGTACAAGGGGATAATGATGAAAGTACTAACTTGTACTCCTCTCCCTCACTCCATCTTCCATTGCAGTATTTTAAGCAGTGCAGAATACCCAATTGAAGCTGGGCAGCCGACAGGTCTGCAAGCGCACGTTTATAATTCAGGAGTGTCTCGAGCTCAAATCGGAGAAGGGGAAGGAAGCTGGGTGAGGAAAGCGAGGGGAAGATTCAATCGGAGCGACTTGGGAGCACATGAAAGCTCTTTTGTGGTTTAATTTGGAGGTTGGTCTTCTCCGGTCGCCTCTGTTACCTCTTTCCCTCTCCCTATGCTTGCCTTTTCAATTCTTAATTTGTTTCTTGACTCAACTTTTGCTTTTGTAGCTGCTAAATTCTGAAGCATCTTACTATTCCCAGTAGGTTTCTGGATCAAGACCTCTGAAAAGCTTAAATAACAGATGTTAATTTTCCTATATGTACAAGGCAGACAACCCTTTGCAAGTGCAGGTCTTGCAAATTGTTGTGTTCCTTTCAAGTTTACGGCTAGTGAAATGTCAATCAAGATTAATGTACACTAGTTACATTACATATTATGGTTCTGTTTTCGACTTGTGAAAATAAAGTAAAATTTATATCTCCATCGATTTTTTTTTATTCTATATGTACTTAAAAAACAAGAGAGCAAAATTAAAAGATAGGAAAAATTGAAAGCTAAAAGAAAAACTTAATTTTTGTTGAGAGTGGGATTTGAACCCACGCCCTTTCGGACCAGAACCTTAATCTGGCGCCTTAGACCAACTCGGCCATCTCAACGGCTTTGGTTAGGGTGATAAATATATAAATATTATCAATGTTATAAATATAAGTATATAAGTATATAAGTATATATATATATATTATTTAAATTTGAAGCTATCAAATGTGAGAATGATATTTGAACAGGGAAAAAAAATCATACCGGATTTCTTAGACGGTGTTTCATTCAATAAAAATGATTTTTATATCACAATAAAATTATTGAACATGCATAATAAAGTTCATATCGTGTGCAGCGGTTGAGACATGAGAGGTTTTAATTTTCAAAGAGGAGTGTACTTCTCGACTCAACCAATGTTTTTTTTTTCCCAGGCAGTTCAACCAACATTGCTTCAAGTAGAGCGAAATATATCTCATTTTATAAATAAAAATCTATGTAAAAAAAAAGTTTTGAAGCGTATGTTTTATCAAATTGATCAATGACTATCATAACAAATTAATATAGAAATATCATATTACTTAAATCAAAAAAGTCGTGTTGATTGAAGCATCAATATCAACAAAAACCAATAACGGATTTTTTTTCATTATAAAACTGAGAGCAGATATATAACACCTATCAGTAGAGGTGCTTATCGGTACTATCTAGATAAAAAATTATAAATGCAAGGAATAACCATTCACACACACACACTTATAAGCCTTGTATACATGTCGAGGGTGCCTATTAATCGGGTTTAGTGAGGTATTACTTCTACGAAACCCCGTTAATTACCTTAAACCCACATGGGAAACCCAACTATTTATCATTAAAATTTTTATTAGCCAAACCCAAACCCGACCATTTAAAATCCGGTTATATTATAAAAAAAAATTAAATGGCATAACACAAAATTAAATCAGAAATAATTATATAAAAAATAAGGAGATTAAATAAGCTAATACAAAAAAATTAAAAACATATTAATTTTACATTTAAACACACATATATCTCTATAATAAAATTTAAATCATATTAAAAATATTTTTTATATAAAAAAATTAAGTTATTGAAATCAGGTACTAGGCACCTGGTATTTGAAACTAAACCTGACCATTATTAAATAGGTACTTGGTATCGTAAAATTAAACCTGATTTTATAAGTATCAAATTAAGTATATTTGGGTTTGTTCGGGTACCCAAGCCGGACACCCATATATACATGATTTTATTTGAGTTACTTCTTTTATTTAGAGCAATTAGTAGGACCTATTACTCAAAATTTATAGATTAATAAAATAAATAAATAACAAGGATAATTATAAAATTTTAAGTCAATCTAATTTTTCTAAATTTTTCATCTTAATTGTCAAAGTAATTTTAATAAAAATTAATTTCATTTTATTTGTTATTTAGTGCATCTTTGAAAATCTAAAAATAAATCATTACGATATTAAAATAAAATAAAATTTTATCAACTTCCTACTTAGGCACTATATTTTTAATATATATAAATATTATTTTGTGAGACCCACTAAAAAAATTAAAATTAAATATGTAACTTATGTCAATTATATTAGTGTTGACGACTGAGTTGAGCTCGGTGCCGTTCAATTTTCGTCGAGTTGACTTGGCTAGCTCAACACTAGACCTGGCAGAGCTGAGCAGAGCTCCGCTCAATCTTTAAAAAGCGAAGCTTGTCTCAGCTCGATTAGCTGAAGCCAAGCTTGAGTTTGCAGGGATTTTTTTATTAACTTTTTTTAATTTTTAATGATTTTTTACTAAGATAATAAATAAATTTTAAAAATATAATTTATTTATTAGAAAAAATAATTTAGATAAAATTGTATCATACTAGTGTTACTAGTATATCTCAATTAGGTTGGCACCTACAAACTTACGTACAATTATGTATAATTGCAATCCAGTATTCACAAACACAAAAAAAAATATTAGTTATCACCATTTATTGAAAAATAAGTATAATTTTCAACAATATCGTCTAATTGGCAAAGTTGGGCGAAACCAATTATATAGACACATCGCGGCTTCAATGGGATCTGGAGCCAATCTGTACTCTCTGCTAATACAGTTGATATAAGTGATGTTAGTAAGTCTTTTGTCATAATAGTGAGAACGGAAAAAAGGAGTGGAATTAGCTTCTTCTAAAGCATCGAGGCTGGCCCTTTCCTCCAAAATTAGGATCGTCTTTGTACTCGAACTCGATAATGTTAATAATTCGGTGAGCTGAGTGGGGGGAGGTTGCCATTTAAAAACAAAGTTTTAGAGACTTGGGAGGGACTCGTCCGTGAATGTGAATTATTCTATGTTTTTTACTTATTTTCCAAACTAGGACTGCCAACAAGAGTGATGGTGAAACTCCAACCACCACATGTGCTTGCCAAGAATCGGAATCGAAATTGAAATCGGTTTTCCAATTAATTAGAATCGGAATCGGAATCGGGTAGAATCGGCCAAGAATCGGTTTTTTTTAAATCGGCCAAGAATCGGTCTGAATCAGAATCGGAATCGAAATCGAAATCAAAATCGGTCCGAACCTGAAAAAATACAAAAATTTGACAACTCATGACAGAAATAGTTGAAATATTAAATATCAATTAAATATCAATTAACCCTAAATTAGCATTAATTGACGTCTGATTTTTTTAAAAAAAATAATCCAATTAAATACTAATTAGTCAAACTAATATCAATTAGCATGGTATTAAATATTAATTAGCATTAAACATCAATTAAACATCAATTAACCCTAAATTAGCATCAATTGACGTTTGAAATTAAAAAAAAAATCATCCAATTAAACATTAATCAGAACAATTAAACATCAATTAGCATGACATTAACTATCAATTAGTATTAAACATCAATTCAACATTAATTAAACATCAATTAACCCTAAATTAGCATCAATTGACGTATGAAAGTAAAAAGAAAAAATTTATCCAATTAAATATTAATCAGTCCAATTAAACATCAATTAGTATGACAATAACCATCAATTAGCATTAAACATCAATTAACCTTAAATTAGCATCAATTAACGTCCAAAATTTTAAAAAAAAATTCATCCAATTAAACATCAATTACCATGAAATTAAACATCAATTAGCATTAAACATCAATTACCCATAAATTAGCATCAATTGACGTCTGAATTTTTTTTAAAAAAAAATCATCCAATTAAACATTAATTAGCACACCAATCAACTAAAACAACATCAATTAGCATCCAATTACACATTAATCATCAATTTATATAAAAAAAATCAACTTGAGTCAAGAGTACACAAATAATGATTGGTGGCGCGATTTTAGTCCACGGGGCTGTCGACCGGCCGCACATCGGAGCCGAGGTCGAGATGCGTCGAAAGCTGCCGCGAAATCGCAGCGGCGGCAACAGAATCGCGATTGCGGAATCGGGGTGGCGCGAGGTCGAGAGGGAGGAATCCCGATTTAAGTTTTTTTACAAAAATTACCAATTTACCTTTGATAAATTAATTTATTAAATATTAAACTTAAAATATTTTAGTAATTATTCAAAAAAAATGGAATCGACCGATTCAGCCCAATTCCGATTCCAATTTAAATCGGGCTAAATTGGCCAATTCTAATGCCGATTTAGGATGGACCGATTTGGCCTCAAAATTGGATTGTCTCGGCGCCGATCTAATTTTAATCGGCCGAATCTAATCTGACTCCGCCAATTTTCACAAGATTGTAAAAAATCCAACCTCTAAAAAAAGGGGAGGCAAAGACATGCTCTGTTTTTTCCTACGGCATCGTCCCGCATCTGAACTAAACGGGAGCTGTCGAAGACGCGCTTGGGAACTCTTACCAGTCCGAACCGTCCATCTCCCCCTCCCTCCCTTCCCTATCACCACCTCCACCGCCATCGCCATGGCCGACCGACCAGCGCCGCCGAGCAGCAGTGACCACCAGATACTGCTCTTCCCATTCATGGCGCAGGGCCATATCATCCCTTTCGTCTCCCTCGCCGGCGTCCTCGAGCGCAACACCCCCTTCTCCATCACCCTCGTCAACACCCCCTTCAACATCCACAAGCTCCGCGCCGCCCTTCCCTCCACCTCCTCCATCCGCCTCCTCTCCCTCCCCTACTCCCCCGCCGACCACGGCCTACCCCCCGAAACCGACAACACCGACGGCCTCCCCTACCCTCTCCTCCTCCCCATCTTCCTCTCCTCCGCCACCCTCCGCCCCGCCTTCGAGCATCTCGTCGCCTCCATCTCCCCCCAACCGCTCTGCATCATCGCCGACATGTTCTTGGGGTGGACGGTCGAGGTCGCGGCCAAGTTCGGGGTGTTCCACTCGGTGTTCGTCGCCGGCGGCGCGTACGGCACCGCCGTCTACTTCTCGCTTTGGCTCACCCTCCCCCACGCCCGCACCGACGACGACGAGCTCCCGCTCCCCGACTTCCCCGAGGAGAGGTGCGTGCACCGGTCCCAGATGTCCCCCCACCTCGCCGCCGCCGACGGCTCCGACGGGTGGTCGCCGTTCATGCAGCGCCAGCTCTCCCTCTGCTTCAAATCCAATGCGCTGCTCTTCAACACCGCCGAGGGCCTTGAGAGCTCCGGCTTGGCCTACTTCCGGAGAATGGCGGCCGGTGAAGTCCGGCCGATCGGGCCGACTCTTCTTCTAGCCGGCGGCGGGCGTGGGGGGCCGGTGAGGCAGCCCAAGGAGGATCTGGATCTGTGCGTCCGATGGCTCCACCGGTACGGCCCGTCCTCTGTTCTCTACGTCTGCTTTGGGTCGATGAACACCATCTCGTCGTCGCAGATGATGGATCTGGCCGTGGCGTTGGAGAGCAGCGGCAAGCCGTTCATATGGGTCGTCCGGCCGCCGCTCGAGCACGAGAACTCCGACGAGTTCAACGACGAATGGCTACCGGCGGGCTTCGAAGCTCGGGTAGGGGAGACGGGGAAGGGTTTGCTGGTGTGGCGGTGGGCGCAGCAGGTTGAGATCCTCGCCCACCCGTCGACGGGGGCGTTTCTGAGCCACTGCGGGTGGAACTCGGTGGTGGAGAGCTTGACGCGGGGGGTGCCGTTGATCGGGTGGCCGCTCTCTGCCGAGCAGTTCTACAACTCGAAGCTGCTGGTGGAGGAGCTGGGAGTGTGCGTGGAGGTGGGGAGGGGAAACCGGTCGGAGGTCAGCCGGGAGAGGGTGGAGGAGGCCATCGGAGTAGTGCTGGGTACGTCGGAGAAAGGGTTGGAGATGAGGAGGAAGGCGTTGGAAGTGAAGGAGATGTTGGCCTGTGCGGTGAGGGATGAGGAAGGGTTCAAAGGCTCTTCAATCAGAGCCATGGACGAGTTCATTCTTTCTCTTCAAAGAGCTTCAAACTACAAACAATCTTCATAGCCGCATGATACTTCTCTTCAACATCAAACAATTAATCTACCAAGTTATGGTCAGATAGTGCTTACACTTTTGGAGTAGTGTGATACAAATATGTTGTTGCAGATACATATGGTGTTTCCATGGTTCATGTTTCTGTTAAAATCCATCAAGAAGTTCATCAAATATTCTCCTCAAACTTCAAATTGCAAGCGCTTAAAACAGAATTTTGATAGATGAAAATGCTGTTCACGGTACCTCTGCATTAAAAAGTAAAATTAAATAAAAAATAGTTTCGGGCTATACGAAACTTGGACCAAACTTACCCCGTTGGCAAGAACCTCCCCTCATACAGCACGGCCTCAGACCCAAGCCGGGGGACTACAAGACGTGCCCAAGGCAAGCATCCAAAAATTATTGGTGATATTGTAGTTAGTTACGCCACGTCCAAAATATTTTAAGTTAAATAAGTAAAATATTTTTAATGAAAAATAACTCATTAGTGCCTCACTTACCCTGAAAGGTATTCTAATTATTAAGTTTAAAGTGTCCCGATTATGAATGTAAAAGGGGCAACTGGTGTGAAGACCAAAATTTTTTAAGACAACCGTAAATACCTCATGTTTTTTTTTTCATTATTAGTCAATAGTGATAATGAGTAATCCGTGTACAAATAGAAATTACCACGTGGCTAACCATCCAGGTAAAACAGATAAAAATCATGAAATTGTGAATCCAACTCCCATCTATATGTTTGTCAAAAAAAAAAAACACATCTTCATAGAACTCATAATAATAACCTTCACTCTCGTAAAGATGTCCTAATAAACTCGTCAAGCGCCCGCAGCGACGAGCCAACCTTCCCGTCTTCGTCGACCATGGACGCCCTTATCATCTCCCCCACCCTCTCCGCCTTCTCCCTCATCTCCCTCCCCTTCTCCGACGTCTCCCCCATCACCATCCTCACCACCCTCTCCACCTTCTCCCCCTTCACCTCCTGATCCGTCGCCCCTCTCCCCACCTCCACGCTCACCCCCATATCCTCCTCCATCATCTTCGAGTTGAAGAACTGCTCCGCCGCCAGCGGCCACCCTATGATCGGAACTCCCTGGCTCAAGCTCTCCAGCGTCGAGTTCCACCCGCAGTGGCTCAGAAACGCGCCCGTCGAGCAGTGGGACAGTATCTCCAGCTGTGGCGCCCACCTACGCACAAGTAATCCCTGCTTCTTCTCCTCCATCCGCTCTTCGAAGCCCGGCGGCAGCCACTCCGGCTTGATTTCGACATTGACATCATTCCCGATTGGTGGGCGGATGACCCATATGAACGGGTGTCCGCTTGACTCCAGACCCTTGGCCAGTTCCATCATCTGGGCGGCTGCAATGGTGTTCTGTGAGCCAAAGGAGACGAAGAGTACAGAGGACGGCGGGTGCAGGTTTAGCCATTGTATGCAGTCGTGGACTGCGATTCCCAGCTCCTTATGAGGTCGAATTGGTGCTTGAGTAGACGTCTGTGAGAGGCGGTTGAGGAAGGAAGTAGGCAGCAACGGGCCGACTGTGTAAACAGGGTACTTCGCCATCTTTCTGAATATCTCCAATCCAGCCGGCTCGACCTCTTCGACCGTGTTGCACAGCATGGCGCCAGTGTTGGTAGCAAGAGGAATCTGCGTGGTGAAGAAGGCAGACCAGGTATCGGAGCCGTCCGCATTGCGAAGGTAGGAAGAGAGCTGGGACCTGCTGATGCGCACCGCATCGGGGAAGCCGGGGATGCAGAACTCGTCGGCATCGGTGCTAGCATGGGGTAGGTTAACCCACAGGGAGAAGTACGCCGCCGTGCCGTAACCTCCGCAGGTGGTGAAGGTGGCATGCCGGATACCTAGCGAGCTGGCGACCTCTGTCGTCCACCCGAAGAAGACGTCGGCGACGACGCAGATTTGGCGGGAAGGTTCGCTGGCAACGAGGGAGGAGAGGAAGCTGTGGAAGGCGGGGAGGAGGGAACCGGCGGCGTGGTAGAGCTGGACGATCTGTGGCGGGGCTAGGCCTTCGGTGTTTTCGGTGGAGTGGGAGAAGGGGAGGGAGCGAAGGCGGATGGTGGAGGAGGGTGGGAGGGAGGGGAGGAGGCGTTGGAGGTTGAGAGGGGTGGTGAGGAGGGTGATGGCGAGGGAAGGGTGGCGTTGCTCGATCAGTCGAGCGAGGGTGAGGAATGGGTTGATATGGCCCTGTGCCAAGAATGGGAACAAGACTATATGGCCGGCCGGTGGCTTAACTATCGCCATGGCCGGAGCTTGGCTTTGTGTGGCGGTGCTACCTGCGGTGTAGAGACCTTGGCTCGTGTATGGTTCATGTTTTTAGCCATGCCCATGATCATATATAGAATAGAATGCTGGTCTAGACTGGTAGACCAATAATTACTGTTTACGGGGCATCATTGAGTCATTGGTTGCATCAACGGTATATGCGAATGTTGTCTTTCGTACCGGGCGAATTAGACGACTAAATAAATGCTGGGACGAAGAAAATTCGTTATTGACTCCTCTTCTCAATTTGAGGAGTCTATCATTGAGTCCATGTCTTAGTGTCGTGTCCTGCATGTCCTCAAGCTAATACAGTAAACAAAGTTAAATCAGATGTAGCAGCCACCAGCGGCCAACGGCCCGAACATGGATGCCCCCGGGCATGGGCGGCCACATCGAAGCAGCCACTAGTCAGGACTCAGGAGCAAGGCCAGTCTTATCTGGCGGCCTTCTAGTTGACACTTGCCCTCGTCTATTTTTAATAATGATAAAATAAATATTTTTTTAATTTGGTTCATTTTTAATTTAACTTAAACTTGTTGAGCAACATACAAACCACATGTAAATAATGAATTCATTTATTTTATGAGACCTGTAAGCCGTGCCTTAAAAAAATAATTCCATATTTTTTTGCCTTTGCAGACTATCTGATCATTATTTTCAGGTAGCATTTTCGCCCCCGTGTGATTATGGGTGGTAATGGACTGTCGCTTGGTCCGTTCACGTCCATGTATGTTAATAGGTAAATAGACTTTTTTAAACAGCCGTATAGATACAAACACGGCTATGGACAAATTTTTTTTATGCAGATGATAATTGGACATGGCGATCAATATATGCATGTTGTGTCAATCCGTTAACTATTATTAATAAAAAAAGATAATTTTATAGAAAATTTGCTAAAGTTTTTCCTACATTTATTACTAAATAAAGTTTTGGCTGATTTACCTTGATTTATAATTGAGTATGTATAAAAATTTCATTAATAAAGTCTATATGAATATATGAAAATTTCGTTAATAATTTATGGTTCCATATTTATAAAAATATTTATTTACTTTATTGCCCGCTAATCCGTCCCTTAAATCGTTTGTCTATAATGGGCGGCAAGGACATTGGTAAAAAATATCAAAGTGGACATGAATGAACATGGCACTTTTTAAATTAATGAACATAATGTTGGACACTTCTAAACCGTGTCCATGTCTATTCATTAAAGAATATGACTACGTGAGTCTAGGGTTGAATTTTTATGCAATCTTGAGCTTATATAGGCCAAAAATATGTCTTCAAATATTTTTTCTTTTAATCAGTAAAACCTTTTCTCCAAAAAATTGTCATCTCAAAAACATAAATAACTAGGAGATAATTTTATTATTACATTTATTATTATGTTTGGATTTATTGTAGTTTGATTATTTTTAAAACTTTTTTTTGAAATGTATCGTACCCTTTCTAAAGGCTTACAATATTTTTGTAGTTTATACATCTCTCCTAAAGAGACACACATTTTCACGATCACAACCTTTTGTCTAAAGGATTACACTATTTTTGTACAAAACTCATGCATTGTGTGGGGTTATGACTAGTTAGTATATAATTGTAGAGTGAGGTAGATCCCTCTCTCTCTCTCTAAAAAGCAATTGACATCAAGAAGGGAGAGGAGGAGGCGGCTAGGGTTTGCTTGGTTCATCTTCTTTTCTCTATTTTCTCCATTAAGTCATCATGTTTTTATAAAATTCATTTTTAGGGCATGCATACATTATGATTATTTGAGTTTTCTATTAAATTTGGATGACTTCTTAGGAGGAGAAATCATTGATTTCGTTTTGTTTTATGGGGGATTATATTGTATAATGAATTCATAAGATTTGGATTTGTTGTATGTGTGATTGTTGATGAAAAGAATAAGTATTCCGTGTAATTTCTTTTGTATGCATGTTTTATAAGATTACCTTGATTAGTTTATTTGATTTATAATAAATACTTGTAGATTTATTATAAATTCATGCTTTGTGAAGTTTTAACATGTTTTTGTGTTGATTAGATATAATAATTAGATATATGTATCAATAAGTAGAAAATATATCATCTTTTATGCTTTAATGGTAAAATTTGATATACTTGATATTTACATGTAAATTTAACATGAGAAGTTATTACATGTGTAATTAATTTATTACAATATTCATAAATTGATTGCATGTTAAGTATATATGAATTAAATTAAATTTGGATTAAATTTTATTCGGCATCACCGCGGTGTTGCAAACCAACACCGCAATGCTGTTCGTTTGTGTTGAGTTGGAATGAAGCCAATGCCACAGCACTGAAGACCAAGGATTACAGTGTCGCAACATTGGTGTTCGTATGTATGATTTGGCTAGGCCAGTGTCACGGCGCTGAAAGTTGAGAGTTTCAATGCCTAGGCTTTTAGAATCGCAGCCGTCATGTGTGTGAAGTTGTTATTCGACGTTAGCATTGTGGCGCTTTGAGCCATAGCCGCAACATTGACTTGAAAACCTTGATTTCTTGTTTAAATTAGTTGTTATGCTTAATATTTATTATATTCATATATTATATGTTATTTGTTTGATGTATGACTTGTAAAACATGTAAGATTGATGTTAACGTGTATGCATGCATATTATGACATGGCATTACATATAATTAACTGAATATATGTATTCATATATAATTTTGGGTTCTAGGGGAGCACTTGCTAGCTTTTAAGTGAAGTAATCTAAGGAGGTTTTTCAAGGTGTAGATAACTTGTATGATATTATATTAATACACTTTATGGCCAATGATGGGTGAGGAAATAAGCAGGTTTCTCGCATTGGTATATTGGATATACGTCGGAACTTTGTTTTCTTAGATAAAAGATATGGTCTAGGTTTTGAAGATTGTGAGCGTAATTAGATCAATACACACTCGAACACTAAAGTTTGGTAGGGTAATAGATGTACTGTCTCCCAATGAGGGATATGACAACGTTTATAATCATAAATGATAACTCTTTCTCACAGATCATTTAGTCTATTGGAACCTGGCCAAGTGTGATCTATAGTGGTTATTATTTTGTTCATTATTGTTATGCGTAATGAATGTTTTTATCACTAACGTAAAGTTAACTCCACAGGTAACTAGCTGAGACCGTGACTTATGACTTTGATGGAGAAATTGGTGGGAGACTCTATGTTAGATAATTAATATTAATTATTTTGATAGACTTATTTGGTTATTTTTTTAGATTATATATTATTAGTAGTGGACCACGATTTATTCGTAAGGAGTTTATTTGTTTCTATCTACTTAGTTTATTTTATCACTATGATACATTATTAAATATATTATTCTAGTTGGAATAATTATTATTTGGTTGTAATTAAATGACAAATGAATATTACTTGTTTAAGTTTTGTGGTTAATTACTAAATTTAATTAATTTATTTATTTTTTACATGTTTCCTATTATTTAATTATTCCACATACTATTCATTCGGGGTTTGGCTTGTCAGACCAAAAGTGGCGCTCGGTGTGGTTGATAAATTAGGGAGGTCGTCTGATAACTCTGTAAAAGAGTCATTATTCAGTGCATTTTATATTGAGTTTTTGTCATGTTTCGAGTAATTGTTATGTCAATTCTATTAGTTTAAGAGTTTATTAGATATGATTAATAAAACAAGAAATCATTGT
>JAVDBV010086551.1:15321-27473 GCA_032619315.1 Piper longum | reverse complement strand
ATTTGCATCTCCGTCTTAAGACGCTGAGGGTAGATCCTGGTCGGCTTAACCGAATCTAATAGGTTAGCAAAAGGTTCGGTCGCCGATGACACTTCCGGGTCGGTTCGAGGGTGAACCGAAACGGGGTGTTACAATTACCGTATTTATACTTATTTTTCATAATTCCAATTTAACCCATAATAAATTAGAAATTATGAAAACAGTATCTATACATTTTTATTCATATTTATTTTAAAAATATGATATCTACATATATTTATCCATACTTATCTTTAAACATTAATGACCCGTTAATCTTAATTTTAATAGATTAATTTAATTTAAGCCCAAACTTTAATAATAACATAATATGATATATATATATATATATATATATATATTTAGTTTTTTTCTTTATATTTCTTTTTACCCTAGGCATTTTAGTTGTTTGTAAAAAATTGTGTACATTCAAATTGTGAACCATAATTATAATTTTTACCATTGCCTGTGGCAGTAGTTGAAAAATAAATTAGTCTTAATTCATTAATTCCCCTTATATGCTAATGTTTGGCATGTAAAACCTTTTGTGGGAGGTTTTGGGTTGGATTTCTGGCTCTCAACCCTGGCATTGGATAGTTCCTTCAGAAAGATGGACATTTTAACATTAATTGGTGTATGAGCTCTTAAATAGTTCGTTCATAGACACTTTTAAGCTTGTTGTTAAGTTGTGTCTTTGAAGGAGATTCTGTTGTTTAGTTTATTTATTATTAATCAAGTTACCGCTTTGTTATCATTTTTTCATGAATTAAGCTTTGTGGTGGCAGTAATGGTTTAACAGTCTGGAGTCTTCCCACCTATGAACCCATTTCTAGACTTGACAACCATTTTCCATTTCAGGATGTATTGCTTGATGGCAATCAAGTAGGTGCCATTCTTTACATTATTTTAAACTTTGAATAGATTTGAAGCCCTTTAATTTTTACATTTTGCAGAATAGTCATTTCAAAATATTCATCAAATTGATCAATTTGCATTGGCAGTTCAAATTTGTATCTTTAAGGGATATTCATGCTTCATCATAACTTGCCACACTGTTCGATGCATGACAAAGTGGTCGGATAATTAATTCACACACTTGAGCAAGTAATTGATATAGAAAAACTTGTTTAAGATGATTAATTGATTAGAACACTTAGCCACAAGGTAATGATAAAAGGCAGACGTTGGTATAAGTTGGCTTGAGGAAGAAACAGAGATCGCTTAATGGGCTGTCCACGTGAGACCCAAGTTCAGAAACAAGTGAGAGCACGTGGGTAATTTCAGTGTCTTCTTGAACCACTCGACTTTCCTAGTTCGGTGTGCATCAAAATGCGAAGTTGGTGGTTGAGGATTAAAGCGGCCACGACCCAACGAAAGTACTTGCACTCGAATGTCTCAAATCAGTTCAATGAATGGAAGGATGAGAAAAGGTGCAGCCTTTTTATGGTCTGGCCGCAGGAGTAGGCACAAGGCAGCAGTGTCCAGGTGGTGCAAACAGTTCGTCAGCAGCAGGGAACGATGTCGTCAGTGGTGGAGAGTGGAAGATGGATGATGGCAGTGGGGACAAGTGTATAGAATCGGCACTTGTTGGGTTGTTAGCGTTGGCACTAAGAGGAGTTTGGCGTCTGCGTCAAACGGGTGTAAAATGCACGAAATCCTCAACTAAAAAACATAAAACTTATTGATAAGAATGAAATGCATTGAGGAATTTATGATTGAATGGTGGCTTGTTAAGGTATTCAAGATTCAACGGTGAAGTGTTTACTATTCATGAATTTGATGTTTTTTTTTCTTTTTCGAAATGGTCACTAATGCCTTTGGAAGATGGGTTTGGGTGGAAAGTATCTGAAAATAAACTTTGGGCTTGGTTTAGTGTTACTTCCTTCCCTCTTCCTTTACCGTGTTCCTTTCCCGTATGTCATCGGGTCTGGGTGATGACCCCCTCCCTCGTTCACAACGACAACCCTTCTAGTTTGTAACCAATACAATGATCCTTCACTGGTATACTCCTCTCATGACAAGGAATCCCTCCCGCCCATCGACAACTCTCTCCCTTGCTTGTATCATAACATCAAATATTACCTTGGTTTTTGTTATTGCTACTGTAATTTTGTTGTTTTTGTTTCCTCTTCAAGGTAATCTCCTTTTATTGCCTTTGTTTTTCTTGTGTATAAAGTTTCTTCAAAATAGATTCAATCTTTTCAATTCATATTAAGATGGGTGATTGTCAAAATGGATTCATTATTGTCAATGGTTGATTTGTTGTGAGAGGAGTACGCTAAGATAGCTGTTATTGGCCGATTGGAGGGGACATCATTGTGAGCGTGAGCTGGCGAGGTCATCACCCTGACTTGATAACGAATGGGCAAGAAATAGGGAATGAAATAACAGTGAACCAAACCCAAAATTTATATTAAAAAACTCCACCCAACTCATCCTACAAGAGCATTAGTGACCTATTAAAAAAAATAATCAGATCGTGAATAGTAAATAATCCACCCTCAAATAGTGAATACTTTAACAAGTCACTGTTAAATCATAAATTCCTCTTCAAATTTACTATTGAACTGTCAATAATAAATAATTCATGATCCACCGTTAAACCGTAAATTCCTCTAATTGATATATATAGATAAGGGTTTCCTCCTCTGAATATTAAAGAGGAGATTATTACTAATTATCTAGCATTTTGTTGCAATAAAAAATTTTATATAAAATCGCAAGGAAATAATGTTTGGCTGTTGGGTAGTTTAGTTCTAAGCATTTGAAAATAACAATAAAAAGGTATCAGTCCATCTTTTTCATTTTATAATGTTTTGTAAAGGTTTATAAGAGTTCCTTTACTATATATTTTGTTAACGTTATGCCAAACATGTTTTTAGTTGTTTTTGTCATCATATAATTTTCTATTTTTCCAACAAACAGATAGAAAACAATGCAACTAAACACCCTATTAGACTCAAATTATTGAAGGAAAGCAATTTAAAATAAAATCATCAAATAAGGTAAAACTTCTAAACCGAGAAATTACTAAATATAGTCAAATACTAAAATATGTGAATACTATGTCTGCATCTTTGCTTCATGGTTTCTGTGTCATCACTTATAAATACGAAAGCAATCAGTTCGTGACGCACAACTAAGCTGCCGGCAACTTAGACAGAATGTGTAGATGGGGATGATATTTTCTAAGTAAATATATTTCCCATGGATTTCTTTATTTACAGGTCCTGGCTGTTGAACACGTTGGACCATCCTACGCTAAACATGTTGGACCCTACTACCTTTCCATTGTGCTACTCTAATTCGGGCTTGTTACCATCCAAATCATCTCTCTCTCACCACATGTTGGGTCTATATATTATAGTGAAATTTTGGGCCGATTACCATCCAAATTATATCTCCCTCACCATATATTGGGTCTACATATTATAGTGAAGTTCTATGGAACTGTGGAGCTGTAGTTCATGGCCGGCCTTGGAGGTTCATGTGTTATTTGGTTCATGGCCAGCCTGTGTAGGTTCATGTGTTATTTTTTTTTTCAAGATCAACTCCAAGTAGTTGCTCATGGCCACCGGAATCGTGTCGGTGAGACGATTGTTGGAGGTAGAGCACGTTCAAGCTGTTCGACGGAACTCCATAGAGGTTGGGCGGGCACCTTCAAGTTGTTCGACAGAACTCCACAGAAGGGCGGGCACCTTCAAGTTGTTCGACAGAACTCCACAGAAGTTGAGCAGGCACCTTCAAGCTGAACTCCACAAAGTTGGGCAGGATAAAACAAAACAAGAGACACAAGTCCAGCCTCTCCAATTTGGGGAGGGTGGATAGGATAGTAGCGAATCCAGCAGCTCGCTGGCAAAGTTGTTGCTGAGCTTTGGTTTGTGTTTTGGTTCGTGAAGCATTGGTTTGTGTTTTGGTTCGTGAAGCTCTAATACCAGTTCTTAGGCCCTTTAGGCCCCTAACCAACCAAGCTCAAATACAACTAAGCTTTGGCCCTTTTTAGGCTTCTAAAAGTGAGTTGCAATATGTGTTGTAGGTTTCTCATAATTTAAAAATTAATTCAATGAATAATGTTTTCCTATTAACATATATACAAATTATCAAAATCATTTATGATCGATGTGGAATAAACCCAACAGGAAATGCACATTTGCTCACCTATCTAATCATAAATGGAAAGATTTTGTCACGGACACAATGTGCTTCTCCGTCGGCATTTTCTATCTCCCTCCATTCTTCAGGGGTATGCCGTTATTAGATTGCCTGGTTTAGTTTTGTACATTGAGCATTTTATCTATCTAATTTTGGTTCAATTTGCGTTTTCCTTGAACAGGGAATGGCTTTTACTGGATACGGGGGATTGGTCAGTGTAGTATCGCAATTTGGTGGTCACTTATGCACTTTCTTTTGTCAAGGTGCATGAGTAGTTTGCTTAGCATAAACAACCTGGCCTTGAGGGAGAAGGTAAACACATACTTTCACATTGGTAGAACCTAATACTTTACCTGTTATTCAGCATTATATATACCTTTTTTTCATATCTTTCTTAATGGTGCCTTTCATGTATGGAATTTGGACCTCTGAATTTAATCCAAGCTTAATGGCACCTACAGTTTTGGTTCATCCACAAATTGTGTCGTCTTCTTAAATAAAAGTATATTTTATCTGAAACTTAGGTAGCATTATGTTTTTTGACTGAAGTTGTTATTTGGTGATGAAACTATAACACCTCAAATTTGGTTTACGAACTGGCATGTTATGGGCCCCGGTTAAGTCGGTTAACCCGAACCTAACTCGTACGGATCCAATCTTGGTATCTTAAGATACAGATACAATTTGTCATATATGCATGAATACATAAAACCCTAACATAATACTACATGGATGACAAGCAATTTGAATCACACACCAATACCATTACGATTAAATTAATAAAAATTCTAAAATATAACAGACAGAGTTTCCCCTAAAAATACAATTTGGAGTTACCCTGTCAAGTCAACATATGCTAATATATATAATTGTAAATCAACAACTTTATTACATAAATCTAATCTACTGTAAACATCTTTTTCTAACTTGCCCTCTATTCATATTTCTCATCATGTCATGCCATAGCGTTTAAACATGTTATCACATCATCATGCTTTTCATTACCTCACATTAGTTCAAATATAATAAAAGCATAAACAGAGTATTAAACATTTAGTCACCCAATACATGTGTGTGTGCAAAAGACCTCATTGCTCCTACGTCCAGGCTGACACGTCCATCTCATACTCGTCACCTACATATAGTACAAAAACCGTCAGTAACGAGTGTTACCGGCCCAAAAAATAACTAATAACAAACTGGCTATAAAAGCAAACTCTCATATGAAAGAAAACATCATATACTCCTCGTGAACTTTCTGAAGGGCATTTACTGAGGAGCCACTGGGCTGTAGACCCGGTAGCGTCCCGAACTAACTAAGCTGCTGCTATTGTTGCTGTAACACCCCATTTCGGCTCACCCATGAACCAACCCGGAAGTATTACCGGCGACCAAACCGTTCGCTAATCTAATAGTCTCGGTTAAGCCGACCCAGACCTACTCTTAGAGTTAAGACGGAGATGCAGCATGCAGAGTATGAATGACATGTTTGGGTTCTAACGCTTGTTCTACATGCCATGACATGTAAGCAAGAATCAAAATGAAAATAATAAACGAGAAATCATAAGGAAATTACTTATTTCTTTTAAAAATAAACGGACAGAGTTTCCCTTAAAAGTGCAATAAGGGCCAACCTATCCACAACAAGGATATATATAAATACTTTCAAAATGATGTAAAACACACCAATCGATAATCACACACAAGCATTATCACTTTCACTTTAACCTGAGCCAAGTCTGAGCTCCAAAGCTCCTTGGTCATTCACATTTACCCATTCATTTCATATATAATTTATCAAACATAACGCAATAAAATCTTCATTCAAACAACATTAACACACAAATCATTACACGATACACACGGCAGGTACATGTGTGCGCAACTCTGTGCTGATCCTCCGCAGCCCCGACAGCAGCTTTCAATCGTCTTGATCCTCACCTACATATATATAAGAAAACCATCAATAACGAGTGTTACCGGCTCGAAAAATAACTAATATCAAACTGGCACACGAGAGCTAGCCCTCGTGTTGAATAAAAACCGTTTACTTCCTGAAGAACTCTCACAAGGGCACTAACAGGAGCCGTCGCCCTCGAGCAGCAGCGTCCCCTTTCTATCTTATTCTCTTTCCTTGGCCATCTCATCTATTGCGTCTTGCATCAAATCTCATTCTCGTTCATCTCAGCCCTCTACGTCCTCCTTATTAGTCCTAGCCTTGAGCCGAAGGCCGAGTACTCACAGGCAGCCGTCCTTAGTACCCTTTGAACCACAAGTCCAGACATGCGCTGTACTAAACAGTACCCGTAAACCTCCACGTTCTCTGGGTGTGAGGAACTCAAACGCGGAGTTAGCAGGATCCATCGGGATGAAGTGGGTCCTCCCCAACATCAACCCGCGGACGAGCACATGCCCTATCTAAAGACATGGCCGCCTCCCTCTTTCCATCTCTCAGTCAAAACGCGAAAACCATATATATATAGGTCTGGGTTGGGATTAATAAAGTAGGCCCGAAGGCATCATGAGCTGGATCTGAATTTTGAAACATACTCGAGGGATCTCATCCTCGAGGGTTATTTATCTCGGAAAACTATTCGGCTAAATAGCCCGAGTTAGGTGGGATCCGATAAAGCGCCATTTAACTCATCCTGCAAGTAGAAAGCCAAATATACGATGGAATAGAATGCAAATCAAAGACGAGTACTAAACGGACCTGGTAGAAGCGCCAAGCGTGGTGTCATGCCTAGGCGGTAAGCTCCTACTCCGTACCTACACATCAAAACTAAATACTAACGCCAGTTCATGATGCATTCACACACCCTATAGCATACACACGTCATTATGCATCAATCAGCATACATCAATAATAATCAATATAAGTTTTCCTAATCTACGTTGCATTAGATTACAATAATTGTTTAATCGACCTAATTGATCAATTAGCATTCATTTTAATAGCACACATCACACACATTCATACTTCTATTAACATAGAAATATCTAACACATCAATCATTAATCCTAACATCCTAGCATGTTGTTCACTCAATCAATATTGTTAATTAATTAAATCGAAATAATTATACCTCGTACGGTTTGTGGCTCAGATTCGGCACCCGGAGGCGTCCGACATTGGGTGGGGTTTGACCGGAGGGATTCAGTGGAAAATCAAATGATTTCCAACGAGTTCGATTTTTCGACAAGCTACGGCGATTTTCCAGCAATTCCGGCGATTTTCCGGCCACTGCTCCGGCGGGGCAATCTTGGGTAAGGTTAGCACCTTCTTGGCAAGCTCAACCCAGTGATGGTGACGACGAGGGCAGTCGCAGCGGCGATGACCACCAACGGCGGCATCGAGTTCGATCGGGACGATCGGTCGTTCTGATCGGACTCATGGCCGACGTCGACGGCGATGCACGGTAAGGGGGAAGGATTTGGGAGGTCGAGGGGAAGGGCTCCGACGTCACGGCAACGGCGGTCCGGCGTAGACGGCTGCGGATCGTCGACAGGGCGGTGACGAAATCGCGGGCGATTTCAGCGTCGCAATGGCTGGCAGGCGGCCAGGCTTGGTCGGGGCGGCACGGCGATGGCAAAGCAAGCTGGGTGGCGGGCGATCGGCGGCCGGGGAGGCGCTCGGTGGCGACAGCGACCTCAAGGGGCGGCGGCTAGGGTTTTGGAGGGGTGGAATGTGTCGGGGTTTGGGGGTGGGTGATGAGAAGTGTAGGGTGGCAAACTTGTAATTTAGACTTAACTAGACACCGACTCAAGTCGAGAATAATTGTAACTCATAATAAATCCTAAAAAAATAAAATATATATATATATATATAAATTCTGTAAAATAAAATAAACAATACAACATCAAAATGACATGTTATATAGCTAATCACCCATCCAAACTACCCCATAACGCGTCCTAAAGCGTTAATCGACCTAAAACATTTCTACGATCAAGTCCATAAAAAGAAAAATCACTGCATACTTTCATATATTCTTATAACTCATTTCTCACATCTTTTCTACATTATTATCATACATTCAAGTACACTTAACCCTCATCGTTCGTAACTCACGGCTGGTCACGACTCAACATGTGGTCTATGAACTGACTCGACTCGAACTGACGGTTGAACCTACAAGTTCGATGTAATAAAACCCTGACTTGAGTCATGGGTTTTACAGTTGCCTCTCTCGGCATTTTCTTACTTCATTTTTTGGTCTCAAATCCTAAGCCCTCTCCTTACCTCCATATTTCTCCTGGCCTTAAGCATGAAGACCGAGTATTCTCAGGCAGTCACCTTCAGTACCCTTTGAACCACAAGTCAAGACATACGTTGTACTCCGTGGAAAGGGATTTATAAAATAGGTCCAAAGGCAACTTGCTGTAGATCTTGTTTTTGAAATCATTCTCGAGGGATCTCATCCTCGAGGGTTATTAATCCAAAAAACAGTTAGGCTAAATGGCCCGAGTTAAGTGGGATCCGATAAAACGCCATTTAACTCGTCCTGTAAGTCAAAATCAAATATACAATAGAAAGGGCATAAAATAGAAATGAATCTTAACGAACATGGTAGAAGCTCCAAGCGTGCAATTGCGCCTAGGCAGCGAGCTCCTACTCCGTGCCTACACATTAGAGCTAAATACTATTGCCCAATAACTAAATGATGCATCAAACTAGCCCTAATTATCACACTCAAAACATAATCATAATCAATCAACAATTCA
Organism: Piper longum; assembly: GCA_032619315.1. Lineage (NCBI taxonomy): Eukaryota > Viridiplantae > Streptophyta > Magnoliopsida > Piperales > Piperaceae > Piper > Piper longum. The sequence continues at coordinate 18,578 of JAVDBV010086551.1, read as the reverse complement.
ATAATCATTAATGTAAATAGTTTTAAATCATCGTATTCATATCAATTTTATCGTGTTTTTCTAAATTACCTCGTAATCAACTATCGTGCTCATACTTGATCTATCTCATTAAATCACTTACTATTCATCTACAATTAACCAGTCATGTCACTTATCACTTCATTCGTAATTAGAGCTTAATCACATCAACATCAATTAATTAATCTTATCATGTTTTGCCAACACTCATCAATTCTAATCAATCAAATTAGGATAAGAGGTAATTATACCTCACATTGTCGACAATCGGCGATGGCTAGGGCTTCGTTGTGCGTGCATCTCGAACCTCAAATTCAGCTCTCCACGGCGTCTGAAGCTCGATCTGGTTCGACCGGGTAAACTCCGTGGAAGATTCGGTGAAATCCGCCAATCTGAATTTTTGGCTAGTTTTGGCAGTTTTCCGGCAACTCAGTGGTTTTCTATCGACGTTCCGGGCGGCGGTGGCGACAACGGCGGCGACGGCGGCCTCAAAGGGGAAGAAAGCTAGGGTTTTGGAAAAAATGGGGGGATAGCATCGGGGTTTGAAATTAACTGGTGACATACTCGTAAATAAAATGACTCAACTCTGAGTTGAGTCAAAAATAATTTTTCACTCGTAATAAAATCTAAAAAAATCTAAAAAAATCGGGGAAAATCCTAGAAAATAAAATAAACATCAAAATTTCAAAATGGCATGCTATATAACTATCAACCCACCCAAACTGCTCGTAACGCGTCCTAACGCGATAAATGGCCTAAAACTATTTCTACGATCTATATAAAAAAAAAACTGCCGGCATACACTCATATACTCTAATAACTCATTTTTTTATATTGTGCTCATGACATTATCATCATATACTTGGGTACGCATGACCCCTCATGGCTCATACTTGCGATTAGCGTCGGCTCAGTACACGTGTTATAATACATACTCGACTCAAAATAGTGGTCGAACCAACTAGTTCTGAATATAAAACCATGACTCTAATCGTGGGTTTTACAATCTTCCCTCCTTAAAAAATTTTCATCCTCAAAATTTCAACATAAGGAGGTTCTACTGCAACTGAAAAGTAGATACACGTCTGTTGTATCCTTCACCCTTCACGAATCATGTACATTCTCGCTGACTGTAATTGTGTCGGCATGGCTAGTTTTGCTTGTGATGCAATTAAACATCAAACACTCTGATTCTAATCTATATGTGTCTGCACTGAGATCAGCATCAGCATTCTTTCTATTCTGATCGTGGGACCTATGGGTTATGGGCCTACCACACTTCCACTATGCCATTCTGATCCATCATCATTTTCTTCTATTCTGATCCATACTACTACTAACTCGGCGGAAAAACCTAAATCACCCCTAAGGGCCTACTGGGTTGGTCAAGTAGATATTATAGAGTATCGTAAAGTGCTAATCTGAGCTACGTCTGGGAAGACTACGTCAAGGGTAAGGCCTATCTGCGAGCATCTACCCATATCCCTCTAAATCTCATCGATGTGGAAAGTCAACTACATCCCCTCAGAAAATTCTACTTTGAGCCCTATAGCCATCCTAAGGTGTTCTATGAGTCTCCTGCTAAGTATGATGGAAACCCTAATGAGGTGCATGGCTCACTGTTGCCAGTTTAGATCCAACTCTCAGGTGTCCATGTATAAGGAACTGGACCGCTCACTGGGTCCTAGTTGACTCGGTTCAAAGTCAAGTATCTCACTCTGTTCTATAGGAGAACAAAGACGGCTGTTATGACTCTACTGTATACTATGGCTCTGGTGGGTACCTATGCAATCACTAACTATTTCTAAACGGAGCTCTCTGTGTCTACTGGGGGTGAGAACACCTGTACATATACAGTGTGTCTCAAGGAGTATGATCACATACTCTGCATGGGTTGTAGCCGCCTGCATCTGCTCGGTGGCATGTGCTATGGTCAATGTATACTCATCTCAATCATCTGGGTAACTAATAGTAGACTGATACATATAGAGGGATGAGTGGGAATGCTCAAGTGGAAACTCTCATTTGTTTGACATCTCTAGGTTATAGGAAAGGTGACTAAATCTCGTGAATATCTGGTCACAGTGCTCAGGAATTCTCAGTAAGTGGTATCTCATCCTCACAAGTGGAATCTGACATCAGATATATGGAGGAATCCACTGGGTTATGAAAAACCTGCTACATAGGTGTGCCACTCTGATCTGTGGTAAGGTCAATTTATCATGTAAATGGTAGGGGAGCTGAAATCCCTATGTAGTGTACTGGATGGCTAAAATATCTGTAGGTCTATGGACTTGTCTCTAAGTTCACCATGATTTACTATGCCACAGGAGATCAGTTTTTGGAATAGTCAATCGATGATGTATCTTAGAAACGGCTCCTAAGTGGCTCTAGTTCAATCAGCTAACAGTAGGCTCTTGTTTCTTGATACCGTACTAGTCACGCACTTCTAAACGGTCGGGTTCAAACGACCCAAAGAACCAGTGTCTCTCCTCAAGTCTACGGGGACTCATACTGAGGTTCAACATGTGTCTCGTCCGCTCTTCAGTAGTGTGTGACCTGCTTCCCATACCAATTTGTAGTACTAATTTTGACTCACATGACTACTACCGCTGTGGTAGACTCTCAAGCAAGGCTATCAATCAAGATGAGCATACATTGGTATTGCTCCATCTTATCAGCATGGCATGTTCTCTCTGAAATCCCTATCTGTATCGTTCTCAAGCTGGGGTGAGGTCAGTCATTATAAGATCGGTCTTCCAATACCAACCTGCACTGTAAACCCTAATCAATACCATGAAGGTACTTCTATACTCAGGGCAAGTTTCAATCCTATGTCTCAAGGTATGGACCAAATCATGCTAGCGTAGCGTAAGGGAATCACTATTTCCCTAAAGGATGCTCCTCACTGAAACCTCTATCTATGCCCCATAATCTAAGACGAGTCTAACTCATCGTGTTGGTTGGCTACTAGCTGAATGGGCTAAACTACGTGTATGCCCATCTACTAATCATTTGATATGTATATTCTAGTTGTGGGTTCATGGATGCACTATTGTGTTGTCTGAACAATCTGATCATTATGACTATCCCATCTGGGGGTCATACTGTCATGTTCTGACTCTGTCCACATGCATCCCTATAAGAGTGTCACTAATTATGTCTGATTGACTTATCTTGCAATATCCATCTGACCCAATGGTGTCGGGTCAAGACAATAATTGCAAGAGAACCGAGAA
>JAVDBV010086540.1:0-11469 GCA_032619315.1 Piper longum | reverse complement strand
TAATTCGAGAACTTCTATATTAGTTTACATGCATATTCACATGATTTAGCATGATTCGATGTTATGATAATTTTTCTTTAAATGTTATTTTAATTAATTATTTATTCATTATTATTTATTTGTTTATATTTATATGTTTATCATATGTGATAAATGTTTATATGATTATTTGTTATTATTAACATTATATTTACTTATGAATATTTGTCATTATGTTTGTATATATATATATATTATTTTATTTTATTTTGTTTATTTGTTCGTGATGTGTATGTCATTATTTATTTATATTTAGTTATGTATTGTTGTGTTGTACGACTATTATATTATTAATAGTCATTATTAATTGGTATTAACTATTTATTTATTTATTTATTTATTTATTGAATTATAATATATTTATTTCTTTATTTATATTTTTACTAACACGAAGATATATTGATAATTACTCGTATTTAGGTGTGTATGTACATAGTATAACTATATTATTATTTTGTCATTAGTATATTATTTATATTCGTGATTACTTGTTTATTATTTATCTAATTATACATGAGTGTTGTTTCTTGTATATTTATTATTTATTATTTAGTATTACTATGTCTCGACTTACGTGCCAAGTGTTTAATAATAAGTTTGTTAGCATTGCTTCCTTTATTATGATGTATTCATGATATGAGCACACACCACGAGCATGCATCATATAGGGATGTTAGTAATTTACTTAGCAGTGGGTTCCGATGTAGACTTCGGAGTCCGAGCTCGTCGTAGATATGACCACAGGTCCGTAGGACTCTCTCCCTCTCTGCTTGACTCCTTGCGTGTATGGTTTAATCGTATTTTACATGTAGGATGACATCGGTGGAGTTTTATCGGATCCCTCCGATGTCGGGTCATTTAGCCGTGTTTTATACGCAAGTTTAATAAAACTATAAGGATGAGATCCCTTGTTTGTTTTCGAACTTTAGCTCCAGAAATCTATTATACAAGCCTCATCCCTAAAGCCTATTATATAAGTATGCGCTGTTTTACGGATTTCACGAATAAGAGAATGAGTGCTACGGAGATATGTATGGACCGTGCTAGCACTCCTTCAAACCATGAGGTAGTGCGGGTGTATGATGGTACTGCGTAATGGAGCGCATTTTGAGAATATGTGGCACTAACTTAATTGTTCCTTTTTCCATTTGAGTATAGTGGCGGGTGATATGGAAGGTGTGAGGGCGTAAGCGCTGTATGTATGCATGATTATGATTATGAGCCGTGCATGCGAGCCGACATTTGTTTAAGTATGTTTGCTTACTGCCCGGTGTGAGGGATTCTTGAAGTTTCTTATGTTTTCGTGGGTAATGGAATACCCATCTGCCAGATTGTATTAGTTATTTTTCGGACCAGTAACATTCGTCACTAACGGTTTTCTTATAATATATGTACGTCTCGGCGAAAGGACAGATCAATGCTACACACACTTGAGCTCAACCTAAGATTTTCTTTCTTGAATTTATTTATATTTGAGGTATCTTGATGTTTATTTGACAATGTCTTCCATTCTCATGACACAAGAGGGTTATTTCGATCTAGTTGATCGATCGAGTCATAACGACCGACAGCTTTAAATATGACTCGACTCGATCGTAGCATTTCTGATTCGGTTCTTAAGTGAACCGAAATTGGGGTGTTACACGATTTACGTATTTGTGTTTAGCGGTAGGTTTATTTACTATAGTCTTTTTATTAAGATATATTGATGATATGAGCACACACCACGAACATGCATCATATAGAGACAATAGTTTGTTACTTTGCACCGGGTTCCAATGTAGGCTTCGGAGTCTGAGCTCGTCGTAGATGTGCAGATACGCTTGGAGCTTGGACCACAAGTCCGTAGGACTCTCTCCCTCTCTACTTGACTCCTTGTGTGTAGAGTTTGATCTTATTTTATACATAGGAAGACATCGGTGGAGTTTTATCGGATCCCTCCGATGTCGGGTCATTTAGCCGTGTTTTATACGCAAGTTTAATAAAACTACAAGGATGAGATCCCTTGTTGGTTTTCAAACTCTAGCTCCAGAAATCTATTATACAAGCCTCATCCCTAAAGCGTATTATATAAGTACGCGCTGTTTTACGGATTTCACGAATAAGAGAATGAGTAGTACGGAGATATGTATGGACCCTGCTAGTACTCCTTCAAACCATGAGGTAGTGCGGGTGTATGATGGTACTGCGTAATGTATCGCATTTTCGGGTGGCACTAAATTAATTGTTCCTTTTGCCACTCGAGTACAGTGGCGGGTGATATGGAAGGTGTGAGGGAGTGGTGTATGTATTTATGTATGTATGTATGATTATGATTATGAGCCATGCATGCGAGCCAGCATTTGTTAAGTATGTTTGCTTACTGCCTGGTGTGAGGCATTCTTGAAGTTTCATAAGTTTTTGTGGGTAATGGAATACACATTTGCCAGATTGTATTAGTTTTTTTTTGGACCAGTAACATTCGTTACTGAAGGTTTTCATATAATATATGTAGGTCATGCAAATCCTGAGTCGACTATGGTGGGAGGACAGATAAACGTTACACACATTTGAGCTCAACCCAATATTTGCTTTCTTGCATTTATTTTGATGTGTTTTGATGTTTATTTCGCAATGTCTTCCATTCTTATAACACAAAGAGGGTTATTTAGATCTATTATATTTATCTAGTCTCACTGACCAGTAATATTAAACATGGTTCAACTCGATCGTAGCATTTCTGATTCGGTTCTTAAGTGAACCAAAATCAGGGTGTTATATTATTATACTCATAACATCTAGATCTCAACTTTTATGTTGGGTGTTTTTGTTAATAACTTAAAAAAAAACTTAAAATCAATTTTTTTTACTTTAATGAATCTATACAGATGATAAAACCATCTCTATAAAACTTTAATATTTTTTAGATTAAATCAACAAGAAACAAAGTTTCATAGCGGAAGCGTACTTGAATCAAGAAAAGCAAAATAATTATATTTATTCCTTTGGTTTTTATTTTCCAAATTCAGCACTAGTTTTAAGACCAAAGTTTCTAAACAATGGGATTCTAGAACGAAAAACTACTTGTGAATTTTTGGACCATAACCCCTTATTTATAACTTTATTTTTCATAATTTCAATTCCACCAATCATAAAAGAAAAATTACAAAAATGGTATCTATACACGTATATCCAAACTATACTTATATTAATGGCCCATAAGACAGCTTTAATAAACCTATTGAATTTAGGTTAACTTTAAATAACAACATATGATATGATTATAGATTTATGTATATATTTATGTCCAATAGCCAACAATCACCCACTTGGAATATTAAAGATAATTATATATAACCTTATGAGCTCAAAAATAACATACACTATTAATCCAAACTAACAATCTCGTTCATTAATTAATGTTAATATATTATCAAGGCGGTTTTTTTACATTTATCGTAACTAAACCCCATTCATAGTCACATACATCAACATAATTAAATGACATAAATCAAATATGTATGTATAGCATGAAAATTACATGTAATATGACTTAGACGTTTCAACTAGTCCAACTTTATAAGACTACCAAAATAAAGTGAAACTTAAACTAAATATTGCAATTCATAAACAAAACAAACTTCCACTAAAGTAGCATATCATCAAATGATACAACACCCAAATGAGCAACATGATCATGAAAAACTTTAGGCGGTAAACTTTTAGTAAGCAGATTTGTTCGAATAATTTTCATAACATGCAAGTATACATGATCGTTTTAAGTAATATAATGATAAATTTAAGCATCGACCCATAGAGAGATGAATTTCCTTAAATTAATTTAAGTAAAAGAAATTATGAACAAAATAAAAATAAGTGACTCAACTAAATATAAGTAATACCTTTAAATTAAAGAAAAACTCGTTCTAGAGTCGAATTTTCCTTAAGCTGCATTTAACCTTCATCATATCATACTCTTATCTTTTATTCCATTCGATTTTCGATCTAGAATAATTATATTACATGGTGGCTCCCATTTCTTCATGCTTTTATTATTTTGCCACAATTTCTACATCCCGGTGACAATTGAATAATCAACAAAATAATGCATTAAGATTTGCTTTACAATCGCATAAGATGTTGTGTTTCTCCCAACCACAATGACTAACAAGTCAGAAGACTCGTCGTATGATGAATTATCAATGACTAATCTAATTAATTTCTCCAGAAATCTAATTAAATCTCATGATTTAAGAAATAGGTAATCAATATATTCTTAAAGTTAAGAACATGATAATTTAAACATTTTGATTGAATAAAAGAGTAAGAGGCTGAAATGAATCTAATTAAACCATTTGAAGTTCCATTCTTCTCTAGAGCGAAAGAAATGATTACTCCATAATTAAAATAGAAAATAATATAAAAAAGAAACTTGTTCTTATTATGAAAGAAAATAATTACAAAAACTAAACTATTTCTTCCATTAAACTCCTAAGTCAAGAGATAAGATATGCTCAACAACAAATGACCACCCCTTTCTATAGAAAACAAGATGACCAATAAATACAAGAATTAGATGAAGGATTCCAAAATGTGATGTGGACTAATTGATTATGATGTCCGATGAAGTTTTCAAATCCCCGACAATGGTGCCCAAGCTATGTATAGCTATCCACATGGAGCATTTTCAACACCAAATTTGTAGCCATCAATGGGTGGGGTCCAATGCTCTAACCAACAAATTCTAATTTGTTTCATCTTTTTTTCTACATTAAAATTTCAAAATTAAGCATATCTCATAATATATTAATTAATAAAATATAATAAGAAATATCACCTAATTATTCATGTTTATACCCGAGAAGCACAAAATTACATTAAAAACCTAGATAAATATTGTACATTTTAAACACTTAACATGATCTACAACCATGGAGTTTGTCCCAATATGGTCTATAAAATTTTACCACTTTGAACTCTTTCTTTCACAGTAAGGAACGTGATCTCTATATAGTTTGATTTAAATGAGCTCCTGTTGTTATTTGAATATAATATTGCAAACTCATTGTTGAAAAAAATTTTAAGTAGCCTTTCAAAATTATCAACAATGCGTAACCCTGTGACAAAATTCCGCATCCATATTCCATGATTGGATGTCTCATAACAAGTTATGAATTCATCTATCATGGTGGAAGAAGCTATGAATGTCTGCTTAGCACTCGTCCAAGATACAGCTCCTCCAGCAAGCAGGTAGAAATAGCCAGAGGTGGATCAACGACTATCTTGACATCCACTAAAATCAAAATCAGAATACCCCATGATCTCAAGTTGATCTGACTTTCGATATGAAAGCATGTAATGTTTTGTTCTTTGAAGATACCCCATGATCCTTTTGGCTTCTTTGCAATGATACAATCCCGGATTACTTAAATATTTACTCAACATTCCAACTATATACATAATATTTGGATGTGTACATACTTGAACATATATAAGACTTCCTATTGTACATACTTGAACATTCCTTCTATCTCATTTTTATGGCATTGATTGATACTGAATTTGTATCTTTTAGAAACAAATGTACTTCCTAGTTTACAACCTTGCATGCCAAATGTCTTAAGCACTTTTCTATATAGGTCTTTTATGATAATCCGAGTATACATCGAGATTGATCCCGATATATTTGAATTCCTAATACAAAAGACGCATCTCCAAGATCTTTCATTTCAAATTTCTTTGATAAAAACCTCTTGGTTTCATGCAAAAAATCTATATTATTGCTGGCAAGCAATATATCATCAACATATAAAATGAAATATATATACTTACTCCCACTAAATGAAACATATATACAATCATCAATCACATTCATCTCAACACTAAACGAGAGAATAACTTGATGACATTTATAATACCATTGACGAGAAGCTTGATTAAGTCTATAGATGGATTTCTTTAATTTGCAAACCATATTCTTTGAATCTCCCAATACAAAATTTTCTAGTTCCACCATATAAATTATTTCATTAATATCACTATTTAGAAACAGAGTCGTTACATCTATCTAATGTAACTCAAGATCAAAATGTGCCACTAATGCTACAATTATTTTGAATGAGTCCTTCAATGAAATTGGAGAGAAAATCTCATTATAATCGATGTCTTCCTTTTATGGCAAGCCAGAGACTTATATCTTTCTACATTACCTTTCGAATCCTTTTTGGTTTTAAAAAGTCATTTACAACTAATAGGTTTCACACCTTCAGGCAATGGAAAAAGTTCCTAAATATAATTAGCTTTCATGGACTTCATCTCTTCATTCATGCGTCAATCACTTTTGAAAATTATAACTCTTCATCGCTTGATGAGAGTTGATTGGATCATCTTCTACCATTCCAATGTTATCCTTGTGTTCTTGGAGAAAGATGATATAATCATCTTGAATTGCATTTCTCCTTTCTCATGTGGATCTCGTCAACGACATTTATTCTTGAGGTTTTTGAGTTTGCTCTTCTAGTATAACTTGATGATTGTGATTAGGGAGAATCTCGACTTTGTCTTGTAATTCTGTATTGTTTTTTGAACTACATCAAAATTATGATCCTGATTATTATCAAGAACAACCATAGGAAGAAAAATAGATTCTTCTTCAAAGACAAAGTTTCTTACTTCACTTCCCCCCTCCTCCCCCCCCCCCCTCTCCCCAAGCTGAACATCTTCAAAGAAGTATACATTTCCCGTTTCCAAGAATGACCTTATTGTGGGATCATAAAAATGATATCCTCTAGTCCATTTAGAGTACCCGACAAAATAGCAGCTAACTATTCTTGAGTCTAGATTCCTTTCATTTGCCCTAAAAGGCCTTGCCTCAGCTTGACAAATCCAAATGCGTAAATGCTTAATACTAGGCTATTTTCCAATCTATAATTCATAAGGGGTCTTAATTGTTGCCTTTGTTGGTACTATACTAAGAAGATATGTTATTGTCTTTAGCGCCTCACCCCAGAGTGAATCAGGTAAAATAGTATAAACAATTATACTTCTTACCATGTCTTTTAATGTTCGATTTTATCATTCAGCAACACCATTAATGCTAGGAGTACCTCACAATGTGTATTGTGAAACGATTCCGAACTGTTCTAGGAATTTGGCAAATGGTTCTAGACGTTATACACCTGATCCATCATATCTACCATAGTATTCACCACCCTAGTCAGATCTGATAACCTTAATAGTTTTGTCAAGTTGGTTCTCAACTTCAGCCTTATATACCTTAAACATGCCTAATGCTTAAGACTTCTCATGAATGAGATGAAGGTAACCATAACGAGAATAATTGTCTACGAACGTAATAAAATATTATTGACTGTTCTAAGAAAACGTAGGAAATGACCTACAAATATCCGTATGTGTTAGTTCTAAGATACTTGAAGATTTATTAGCACCTAGTCTCCTTATACTTTTTTATTTTCCCTTAATGATTTCAGCATAGACTTGAAGATCTGAAAATTAAGAGAATCAAGAATTCCAATTGACATAAGTGTAACACCCCAATCCGGTTTACTCTCAACCAGGACCGGAACCGTACAAAGGATCGACTACTCGTAAACCGATTAATTTGGTTGACCCAATACCTAGACGGCTACGATATAACTCTCTCAACGTATCAAGATGGAGTGCGCCGCTAATGAGCAACCAATGTATCAATGAAATGAAAAACCTAGCAGGATGCTACATGAATGTCATGACATCCACCACATCAAAAATAATTAAAAACAGCAATGAAATTTATGAAAAATCCTGGAAAAAAACAGAGAGAGTCTCCCCTAAAAGTGCAATAAGGGGACGATCTGTTAAAAACAATGCAATATAATATATCCATATGAAAACAATAATTCACACCACAATAAATCCAAAACATAAATATACATCACAGACAGAGTCTAGCCCCACCAGCAAACCCTGCTCCTTACATTTGGCTCATTTGCATCTTAGCATAGCAAAATACTGCTTATCATTTATAGAACTTTCTTCATAACATTTCCAGAGCTTTTCTAAAACAAGTTCAAACAATTCTAGAACAAGGCATACAAGCCCCACACATTCATGCATATATGTACACAATTATAAATCACAAGCAGTATTCAACCCACATCGTTTCTTACGCAAAAGTTGGCGTGACCAGGCATGTGTGTGCAATGCGATCACTAATCCTTCATCAAGGCCGGCATACTCCAGTCATCTTCCTCACCTACATATATATAGAAAAAACGTCAGCAGCGATTGTCGCTGGTCCAAAAATAACTAATATCAAACTGGGATATGAAAGAAAACTCTCATGGAAAGTAAGCAATCATATATCTTCCTCAAGAACTCTTATAAGGGCAACTACAAAAGAGCCATTGAGCAGTTGTCTCAACAGCATCCCAATCTAGCTGGTATTGTGCCGCTCTCAGCATTTCTTTTCTAATCTCATTCTCGTAAAACCTTTATCCTAAGCCCTCTCCGAACCTCCATATTTCTCCTGACTTTGAGCACGTAGGCCAAGTACTCTCAGGCATGCGCCTTCAATACCCTTTGAACCACTAGTCTCGACAAGCGCTGTACTTAACAGTACCCGTAAACTTCCACGTCCTCCGGGTGTGAGGAACTCTCATAACATGTGCACACAGGTCGGCCTCGGCCCCGTGCACCTGCTCTGAAAGCTAAACCAACTCGAACAACGGTCGAACCGACCGGCTAACAACTATAAAACCCTGACTTGAGTCGCGGGTTTTACAATAAGTCATTCAATTCTTTGTTTAAAAATGTGTCATAAACGCTTGTGCCAGAGTAAAGCAGAATTCTCATTGGTTAATTTCTTTTCCTACCACTTAAACCTACATTGAAAGTATCATTCAAAGATGCAATAGTATCAACTAACTATAGATCATCATAAAAAGACAAAGAACTTGTACCAGCAATATTTGAATTTAAAAAAAGACTAAACTTATTATTTCTAAATGAACAAAAGTAACCCGATTTGTCTAATATAGAAATAAAAACAAAAATTGCATCTAAAAGACGGTACTACATATGTCTCTTTGAAATCTAAACAATATAATCTCTTCAATAATAATATAAAAGTCCATATTTCTTCAACTACAACATAGTTGCCATTGTTCGAATAATTTCAACAACGTGCATGTATATATGGTCAAAACAAGTAATATAATGATGAGTTCGAGTATCGTTCTCACAGTGAAATGAATTTCCTTAAATTAATTAAGGCAAAAGAAAGTAAAATGATGAACAAAACAACAGCAAACGACTTAACTAATTCTAAGTAATAATGTTAAATTAAAGGAGAATTTCAAATGTTAAAACTCGTTCTAGAGTTGAATTTCCATTAACTTGAACTTAACCTTCATCACACCTTACTTTTATCTTTTATTCCCTTAGATTGTCAATCTAGGATAATTATACGACATGATGGCTCCCACTCCTTCATGCTTCTATTGTTTTGCCTCAATTAATACCTGCCGGTGACAATTGATTAATCAACAAAATAATATATTAAGATTTGTCTTACAATTGCATACGGTGTTGTGTATCTCCCAACCACAACCACAAAAAAGTCAAAAGGCTCGTCATATGATGAATTATCAATGACTAATTTAATTAATTTCTCCAGAAATCTAATTAAACCTCATGATCTAAGAAATAGGCGATCAATCTATTCTTAGTATTAAGAACATGACAACTCAAACAGCTTAATAGAATAAAAGAGTAAGAGGTGAAATGAATTAAATTAAACCATGTTAAGTTCTATTCTTCTATAGAACGAAATAAAGAATTACTCCATAATAGAAGAAATGAACACAATAAAAAAGAAACTATTTTTCATTATAAAAGGAAAAGAATTACAAAAACTAAAATATTTCTATTACTAGACTCCTAAGCCAAGAGATGAGATATACTCAATAACAAATGACCACCCCTTTATATAGAAGAGAAGATGGCTATTAGATACATATATTCAAAGAGGGTGTTCACAAATCAATGTAATCTAATTAATTATGATGTCCACTTAAATTTCCAACTCCTCAAACTTCTCAAATGCAGCCAAAGCTAGGTACATCCATCCTTGTTGAGGTTTGTCAACACCATAAATTGTAGCATTAATGGGTGGGGTCTAATTCTCTAACTAACAAATCCTAAGCTTAATTTGCTTCATATTTTCTACATTAAAATATCAAAATTAAGCATATCTCATAAAATATTAATTACGTAAAAATAAAGTAAAATATTACCTAAATAATAATATTTATACCAAAGATTTGCAAAATCACATTAAAAACATAGGTATATATTATATATTTTAAACACTTAACAGCCATCACCCATATAAATGAATCTTTCGGTATCATTTAGCTTTCGATAACTTAGGCAACCATGTATTGACACACTTATGTGATTAGTAGCCCCAAATCTAACCATTAAGTGTGTATTGGCACTATTGTTAAACTAACCTAATAACAAACAAAATTAAGAAATGGATCTTTTTTTTCACGCATAGTGTGATACTTAGTGCATTCCTTCTTTACTTGTTGGACCAGCATTCATGCCACAAATTTGAATGATCTCTTTGTTTTCAGGAATATCGTTCATCTATGAAACAAGATTTCGGAATCGCTTCACATAAGCACTGAATTATTCATTTTTTTCTTTTCAACATAATTTCAGATGCTCAAGCTCAACACATATCTCCATTAGTTGGAAATAGGTTGTGCATTACTTCACCATCTCTTCCCATGTGGCTATAGAATTATGTGGTCGGTTGTTGAACCATTGCAAAGCATTGCTAGTGAGGGATGAGGTAAATTGTTGTAACTTTAACCAATCATTCGATGCAAGCACGCCACATTCAATCTCAAAAATTGAGATATGATTCCATGGATTACCATCTCCATCAAATTTGGTAATAATTAGCCTTTTTATATTTCACAGGCAGTACTTCATTGTAAAGACTTTTAGCCAATGGATGAAGACCTTTCATAACTTCAATAGTTTTATTATCTTTCTTTACAGATAATTGATAACTCTGTAAAAGAGTCATTATTCAGTGCATTTTATATTGAGTTTTTGTCATGTTTCGAGTAATTGTTATGTCAATTCTATTAGTTTAAGATTTTATTAGATATGATTAATAAAACAAAAAATCATTGTGATTTTGGTGTAAAAAGTACCCATTAATGTTGTTCTATGAAAGTATAAGAGTTTGAAGTCGATCCGTAACGAATTCGGGGCCAAATCGGGTGAAAAAGAGTAACCCGAAATTTATAACCGAGAGCAAAACGCCCGAGCGCTCACTGTTTGAGCGCTCGAGCGCTGGCATTTTGGTTAAGAAAGATTTATAACCGAGAGTTGAGCGCTCGAGCGCTGGCGGCGGAAAACCTGATTTTTCTA
>JAVDBV010086537.1:5225-59380 GCA_032619315.1 Piper longum | reverse complement strand
ATTGAATAAAATAGTCTTTGTTTATCTATTTTGGGTGATTTACATATGAGATAGAGATATACTCATATGTCTTGGGTAACTGTTAAGGGCAGAACTTAATTTATCATTTTGCATACACAATTTCATAGAGATATAGAAATTGGGTGCGATTGATAAGTTTATGGTGAATCTAAGAGATGTCATAAATAATTAATTCCCGTGGTTAATGATTCGAATATGCAATTCATAGGTAAAAATTATAACTTTAATCATATAGAGCACTAAGTGAAATTGAAAATCCTAGGTTTGTCGTCTTGAAATCAATTTATCATTTAAATATTGCAGTTTTAGATTAATTTAGTCGTAATTCACAATTTAATCACTCTTTGAATTTGTTTTCATTTAAGTATAATTAATTAAATTCTTTTGGTAATTGAGAATTTCTATAACTAATTCGTCGTGGGACGATACTTTCTTATCACTTTTATTACTTGATTCGACACGTGCACTTGCGTTATAATTTTCACATCAAGTTTTTGGCGTGACATGCCTGTACCACTCCATGGACTGGTACTCGCGCAGACCCGTATCGCTTCAAATACTGATAACCTCTTGCCACCCGGTACTGCTACATTTCTCGGTAGCGCTCGCTGCTTGGTATCGCTATGTTTCTCGGTAGCGCCCGCTACTTGGTACTGCTACGTTTCTCGGTAGCGCTCGTTGCTCGGTACCGCTACATTTCTTGGAAGCACCCCTTGCTCGATACCGCTACATTTCTCGGTAGCGCCCACTGCTCGGTACTGCTACATTTCTCGGTAGCGCCTGCTGCTCAGTACCGCTACGTTTCTCGATAGCGTCCACTGCTCGGTCATGACCCATTGTCTGCCCTTGCTTGGTCACGACGCTTGGTCACCAGCATCTGTTCCCGGTCACGACTCTGGGAGGACTTGCCGACAAACCAAGGCAGAATGTGGCCACCAACACTTCTAGTCGTGCCACTCTCTCCCTGAGAGCTTTTGATCATGTGTCCATCCTAGGAAGATTGTCTCTTTGATAGAATGTGAAGACTTTTCTCTAAAAGTTGTGTTGTAGTAAGTGGCTTCACTTGTAGTAGCGAGCCTCAGACAAAGCTGTGGCGGTATGCTACAATAGGCAGAGCATCCAATAGCTTTCGAGAGGTGCAAGCTAAAGGACACCGAGACGAGATACTCGACGCATGAGAAGGAAACGCTAGCGATCGTTCATTGCCTTAGAGTTTGGCAAGTTTACCTGTTGGGGTCCAAGTTTATGGTTATGACAAATGACGTTACTAACACCTTCTTCAAGACCCAGAAGAAGTTGTCTCCACGTCAAGCTAGGTGGTAGGAATTCCTAGCTGAGTATGACTTTGAGTGGTTGCATTAGCCATGGCAAACCAACCATGTTGCCAATGCCCTAAGTAGGAAGAACATGGAGATGGTGGTGGCTGTGAGTACGATAGAGACTCAAATGCTGGAGCAGGTGTGTGAGTTAGCCAAGGGGGGATTCGGAATATAGGAAGCTGGTTGATGGAATCAGGGAGGGCCTGATTCAGAAGTATTGGCTAGAAGGCGGCGTAGTCTATGCTAGGGGTGGACCTCTATACATCCCTACCGGTAGGCTGCGACGAAAGCTTATGGAGGAATCCCATGATACCCAGTGGGCAGGACATCCAGGGAGAGACCGGATGTATGCACTCATGTCACGAGTGCACTATTGGCTGAAGATGGAGGCCGATACAGAAACTTTCGTGTGGTCCTGTTTGGTGTGCTAGCAAGACAAGGTAGATTGAAGATGGGAAGCTGGCTTGCTATAGCCTTTATCCACGCCAAACAGACCATGGATTTCGGTCTTGCTAGACTTTGTGTCGAGGTTCCCCAAGGTGCGGGGAATGTCTTCTGTGTTGGTCGTGGTTGATAAATTCTCAAAGTATGCCATATTCGCAACAGACCTCATGCATGCTCAGCCGAGATTGCCGTGGAGTTATTCTTCATGAACGTTGTGAAGCACTTTGGAGTGTCGGCAGACTTGGTGAGTGATCGAGATGTTAGGTTTATCGAGAGGTTCTAGACATCATTGTTTGGGCTGCTAGGGAGTAGGCTAAACTTCTCAATAACCAACCACCCTCAGTCCGACGGGCAAACTGCGATGACGAATGTAGTACTAGACAAGTACCTGAGGCATTCGTCATAGCCAGCAAGACGAACTAGTTGGAACTTATTGATGCAGCGCAACTCTATTTTAACTTGCACCATTCTTCAGCGATGGGGCTAAGTTCCTTCGAGGTTGCAATAGGCTATCAACCACTAACACCACAAGAGGTCACTCTATGACGGAGTGGAGCGAAGTGTCCAGCTGCATATCATTCTACTAGAGATCAGCAAGACCTATACGAGGATGTAGTGGATTTGCTAGCCAAGGCAACACGCAGGATGAAGAAGTACCTGGACTTGAAGAGGAGATCGTTGTCATTCAGCGTATGGGATCAAGTCATGCTAAAGCTCACGCTACAAATTTGAAAAAAAGATCAGACGTACTGAAGTTCACCTAGCATTGGTGTAGCGGTATGATGGCCCATTCGAGGTGGAAAAGGTTGTCAGGAATGTAGCATACAAATTGAAGCTTCCTGAAAGGTACAAACTTCACCCAATTTTCATGTAAGCTTTTTGAAACCATTCAATGAGAATTTGGTCAATCCAAGGAGGGCTCATCAAAAAAGAGCTCCACCAACCATCCTGCAACAATTTGAGAAGAAAATCTTGGATCATTGGCAAATTGGCAGGGGTGCTACCAACTTGAGGATAGAGTACCTTATCAAATGGATAGGGGAGCCAAAAAGTGAGGACATCAGGTCTCATTGGTGGGGGAGGACTACCACAGGTGTAACGGTGGGATGCGATGGGAGCTAGGGTTTGGCAGTTTTCCCTAGCCATCCAACATCCAAGGAGGTGTAGTTGAAGTTATCCCAGTGGCAAAACAACTTACCAAGTACTAACTCATGTTATTGTTGTAGGCAAAGATCAGACTATGGTGTACGGTGTGCCAATGATGGGTGCTGGAGGTTAAGTAGCAGTATTTGGATTGAGATTTGAAGTACCAAGCATAACGCTACTTGGCGCACTGAGAAACCTCAGGACGGATAGTCCACAACATGCAAGGCCGAAGCTAGTCGAGAGGTTGTTGCTAGGGTCAAGTACAAGGAGTGACTGCGAGTACTGAGAGCGGTTGCTGGTGACTGAGCGTTGTGACCGAGCAAGGGTGGACAATGGGTCGTGACTGAGCAACGAATGCTACCGAGAAATGTAGTGGTACCGAGTAGCTGGCACTATTAAGAAACGTAGCTGTAACATCCCAAATACGGTTCACCCTCGTGAACCGAACCGGCATGTTACAGGCCCCGGTTAGGTCGACTAACCCAAACCCACCTCATGTGGATCTAATCTCGACGTTTTAAGATGAAGATACAACTCACCATACATGTATGAATGCATAGAATCCTAACATAGCATTACATTGAAGACATGCAAACTAAATCACACACTAATGCAAATACGATAAAATTAATAAAAATTCTAAAATATAAGAGACAAAGATTTCCCTAAAAATGACATTACGAGCCACCCTGTCAAATATTCATATGCAAATGTATATAACCAAATATCAACAACTTTATTCATACGTAATTCTAATATACTGTAAACATCTTTTTCTGAATATTGGGTCTCAGCCCGCCTGTGCCCTCTATTCATTTTTCACATCATGACATCATCTCTTAGCAGTTCATCACATCATCATGCTTTTCATTATCTCACATCAGTTCAAATATAATAAAAGTATAAACAGAATATTAAACATTCAATTATCGAATACATGTGTGTGTGTGTGTGAAAGACCTCATTGCTCCTCCGTCCAGGTTGGCACTTCCATCTCATAGTCGTCACCTATATATGGTACAAAACCGTCATTAACGAGCGTTACTGGTCCAGAATATAACTAATAATAAACTGGCTATGAGAGCAAACTCTCATACGAAAGAAAACATCATATACTCCCCGTGAACTCTCTGAAGGGCATCTACTGAGGAGCCACTGGGCTGCAAACCCGGTAGCGTCCCAAACTGATTGAACTGCTGCTACTATTGCCTCACTCGGCATTTCATACTTCATTTTCTGGTCTCAAATCCTAAGCCCTCTCCTTACCTCCATATTTCTCCTAGCCTTGAGCACAAAGACCGAGTACTCTCAGGTAGTCGCCTTCAGTACCCTTTGATCCACAAGTCATGATATGCGTTGTACTAAACAGTACCCGTAAACCTCCACATTCTCTGGGTGTGAGGAACTCAAACGCGGAGTTATCAGGATCCCTCAGGAATGGAACAGTCCGCTGGCACTAATCTAGAGCCCGCTTTGACTGTCACGGCATCCTCTACATGGTACGTGTAGTCAATTTCTCCATCTCTCGTCACAGTGAAAACTTGATAAAAATATATATATATAGGCCTAGGAAGAGATTTATAAAATAGGCCCGAAGGCAACTTGCTGTGGATCTTGTTTTCGAAATCATTCTCGAGGGATCTCATTCTCGAGGGTTTTTAATTTGGAAAACAATTCGGCTAAATGACCCGAGTTAAGTGGGATCCGATAAAACGCCACTTAACTCGTCCTATAAGTCATAATCAAATATACAATAGAAAGAGAGCAAAACATAAGCGAGTCCTAATGAACCTCGTAGAAACTCCAAGCGTGTCATCACGCCTAGACGGCGAGCTCCTACTCCTTACCTACATATCAAAGCTAAATACTAACGCCCGATAACTAATTGATGCATCAAACCGACATGATCAAATACAATCAGAGTCAATCAAACAATTCAATAATCATTAATGTAATAATTCTAAGTCCTCATATTCATGCCAATTTTATTATATTTTCCTAAATTACATCATAGCCACTTATCATGCTCACACTGGATCTATCTCATTAGATCACTTAGCTGCTCATTCACACTTAATCAAATCATATCACTTATCACTTTATCAATAATTAGGGTTTAAATACCTCAACATCAATTAATCAATCCTAGCATACTGTTCTAACAATCATCAATCTGAGATAATAAACTGTTCTAACAATCATCAATCTGAGATAATAAACTTAGAGGTAATTATACCTCGCGTCGTCGGCAATCGGCGACGGTTAGGGTTTCGTCTCGAACCTCAAATTCAGGGCTCGGCAGCGTCCGAAGCTCGATCGGGTTCGACTGGATGTCCGGCGAATTCTAGCGAATTCCAACAATTCCGATTTTTTGGCGAGTTCCGGTGGTTTCCCGGCAAGTTCAGTGGTTTTCCGGCCACTTTTCGGTGGTATTCCGGCGAGAGTCGCCGGCGGCGTCTATTGGCTGGATAAGGGTCATATGGGGTACCATCGGAACCGTCTCGGTGAGCCCGACGCATCTGTGGCACCGACATGGCCGACGAAGGTGGCGGCTAGTCGAAAAATGACAAAAACAGGACGGCCTCGGTGGGTGGCTAGATCCGCCCGGCCAGGACGGCGATCGGCTCCGATTTCGGTCGGGGACGGTCGTTGGGTGGTCGGTGATGCCGAGGCGGCCACTGGATGGTGACGGCGATGGTTGTCGTCGGCGGAGCCGGCAACGCAACTGCGTCACGGGCGTGGCGCTAAGCGCAGCGATTCCAGCGTCGCGACGGCCGGACAAGGGTCGGGACTGGTCTGGGTGGCGCGGCGACACCTTCGTGAGAGGGGGCGGCGTCGGTTGGTTGCTGGGCGGCGACAACAACGGCGGCGACGACCACCAAAGGGGGCGGCGGTGACGACCACTCCGGAAGATGTCGAGGGTGAAAATATAACAGGGTGGCATACTTGTAAATATTACTTTGACTCGTCTCCACCTCGAGTCAAGAATAATATCTAAATCGAAATAAATTAAAACAAATCCAAAAAAATCGGGAAAAATCCTATAAAATAAAATAAACATACAACATCCAAATGTCATGCTCTATAACTATCAACCCACCCAAACTGCTCGTAACACGTTCTAACGCGGTAAACAGCCTAAAACTAATTCTACGATCAAACTGAATAATAAAATAGAAAAAAATACTGCATACTTCCATATATTCTGATAACTCATTATTTTCTGCTTTATTCATGATGTTATCATTATATATTTGGGTACACATGACCCCTCATAGCTCATACATGCGACTGGCGTCGGCTCAGTACACGTGTTCTGAAACATACTCGACTCGAAAATAACGGTCGAACCGACCGGTTCTAAATATAAAACCCTAACTCGAATTGTGGGTTTTACAATCTTCCCTCCTTAAAAATTTTGTCCTCGAAATTTCAACATAAGGAGGTTCTACTGAAACTGGAAACTGGATATACGTCAGCTGTATCCTCTACTCTCCACTAGTCATGTACCACCTCACTGACTGTAGTTGCACTGACATGGCGGTTTCGGCTTGTGATGCAATCAAACATCAAACATTCTGATTCTAATCTATCTGTGTCTGCTCTGGCATTAACATCATCATTCTTTCTTGTTCTGATCCTGGGACCTGCGGGTTATGGGCCCACACTCTTCCGTTGTGCACTCTGATCTATCATCATTTTCTTCTGTTCTGATCCCTACTACTGCTAACTCGGCGAAAAAACCTAAATCACCCCTAAAGGCCTACTGGGTTGGTCAAGCAGATACTCTAGAGTATCGCAAGGTTCTAATTTGGGCTATGTCTGGGAAAACTACGCCAAGGGTAAGACCTACCTGCTAGCATCTACCCATGTCCCTCTAATCCTCATCTGTAAAAAGTCACCTACATGTACTCGTAGGAACTCTAATTTAGGTCATACAGTCATCCTAACGTCTGTTTTGAGTCTCCTGCTAAGTACAGAGTATAACCTAATGAGCTGTGCAGCTCACTATCGCCAATCTAGGTCCAACTCTCAGGTGTCCCAGTATAAGGAACTGGACCGCTCACAGGGTCTTAGTTGACTCGGTCCTAAGTCAAGTATCTCACTCTGTTCTATAAGCGAACAAGGACGGCTGCTATGACTCTACTGTATACTAAGGCTCTGGTGGCTACCTATGTAACCACTAACTATTTGTAAACGGACCTCTGTGTCGACTGGGGGTGAGAACACCTGTACATATACAGTGTGTTTCAAGGAGTATGATAACATACTCTGCCTGGGGCTATAGCGTCTGCATCTGGTCTGTGGCATCTCCTCTGGTCATTATATACTCATCTCAATCATTTGGACAACTCGTAATACAACTGGTGTATCTAGAGGGGCGGATAGAAATTCTCACGTGGAAACTCTACTATGTCTGACAACTCTAGATCATAATTCTCGCGTGCGGTGCGTGGACGTGATCGAGCCGATAGTGGAGTTCCAGTATTTGGAGCGGGATCGCAGAGCGGTGCCCGAGCGGATGCCAGTATTTGGAGCGATCATTGTGCTGAACGCTGGGGGAAGGTTGAGACATGGCCGTGAGTGGGCTGTGGTCGAACCAGGAGGGTTCGATCAGGTAGCCAACATGCAACCAAAGGAGATTGTGTGATCTTATTGCCGATAAAGCTTGTCGCCGATAAGGTTAGTTGCAACTAACTCTTGTGGAGATAAACATCATCCGGTTGAGAGAGCCTGGACGTGATGAAGCCTAGGTTGTGGATGACATAGAAAAGATCTTAGGTGATCTTTTGAGATAAAGATTGCGGGGAAGATTTAGGTTTATCTGGAGCTGGAGATAACACGTGAGTTTGGAAACTATATAAGACAGGCTCTTATATGGTGGAGAGAACAGTCGGTGGAGACTACATCGGGAGAGCTGTGCTAAGTTCTAATAGAGAGGAACTTGATGAGATTTGAGGAGCAACGTGAAGTGCTTTAGCCAGTGCAGCCAGTCCTGGGAGTAGGACTGATCTTCACCTTGTGACTATCGGAGTAGTCAGGTCGACCAGATCGAAGGTACACACGGGCTCGACATTCTTCAACCCCTTTATAATTCTACGCGAGCGAACTGCATATAACAAGTTGATCCAAAGGGGACGACTTGAGGGTTGAGAGTGAGGACTCATTAGAGTGTTCTCACGGTCTCTCGAGTGAGGTTGAAAGGCAAGGTCGTGAAGTTTGCATGTCCACGACTTGCAAGTAGTCTGGTGAGGGATTACTTATAATTCCTTTGTTTAGTGATTATATAAAGGTTGGAAAAGGGTTCCCATAATTGTGTTGTGTCGCGTCAGGATTTGGTGCCAACTGCAGGGGGTCCGAGTGGATTCTGATATTTACAAGTATCGGGACTGGGTACCGGTATTTGGGCAATAGACGACAACAACTTGCTTAGTGGTGTTCCGTTATCGTGTACTGGATTGTGGTGGTGATCGGAAGCTGGTAGTAGATACTGCTATTTGGCACACTAGATAAGGTCACTGTGCCAGATGTGTTGGTGAGTGCAGGTAAATCACTTCCATATTACAATATTGGCGTATAGCTACGCGATTTGTTAAAGGCTAAGTGTTCCTAAGGAGGAAAATACGCCACACTCACGTTGAAAGGAGAACAAAAAATTCTACGTTAAGTTAACCCCATGACAAAATCATTTTTTTTAATTTAAAATTATTACTTAGATTTAATCAAGTCATTTGTTTTTGTTTTGTTAATATTTTTTTATACTTTAATTAATTTAAAAAAATTTATTTATGTGAAATGATACTTAAAGTTATCATTATATTACTTGTATCGACCATCACGTCATTAAAATAATTCGAACAATAAGGGACTCCAACAATTCCCACAGCATCGGATGGGCATTAACTGAGGATGTCAACGGCAGCTTCAAATCCGACGGTCGAATTTCAAGTGCCCTGGCCCAGCATCTCCAAACGTTCAATGCAAGCCGTGTCTCCGTCTTTCCAAGCTCCGGCTCCTGAATTCCCAGCTCATCCAATAGCACTTTTGAACCAGCTTGGCTTGGTACAAAGCCACGCCTAGGCTGAAGCTGTCCGTCTTCAACTCTTTCCAACTCTGGGCGCAAACATTCAATTAACCACGGTGGTGACCGTGGACGAGGAGAGTAGTCTCAACTCCAGATTGGCGTTGGGTTGATTGGAGCATCAGAGCCAAGGCGAGCCATTGCTGCCCGGTATCTAACAAACTCCATGGCACCGAGGCCGATGCCACCGCAGCTGAAGCTGGTCACTTGGGAAATGACTAAAGGCATGTCCACCACCTAGTAGGGTTGCTGCTGAAATAACCTGTAGGTGAGAGGGTCCCAAGAAGGATTGGGAACCGTCAGATCACCTAAATCGCCAACTGCCATGTCCGAGATACACTCTACCGTAAAGTGCACCTTGTTTAGGCCCAAAATGCACTTCCAATCTGCCGTTGTCTTCCTTGGCCGGCCAGAAAATGGATAGTACGGCACCAAGACAAGAGCTTCAACAAATTGGTCCAGTACTGTTTTTGGGGAAAAGTAGATCGTCCGTGTTAGGACCCGACTGCCAATCATGTTGTCAAGATTAGAGAGATACATACTGTCGCCATCGGGACCCAATTTGCCCTGCCGGAGTGACCGAGTAGATGCTGTCAAAGGAGCCGGATAGCAAACTCCCGGAACTGTCGGTCTTTGATCCATGACGCCATGGAAGAGGTCTTGTCTCAGAAAAAGGTTGCAGTAAGGATTGGCATTATGTACCTAAGTTTTGAAGGGTCTACAATGATGGCATGCAAAGAGGTCTCCAAGTGGGTAGATATTCTAGTTGAGAAATAAAAAGAACAAGACTGGTTTATATAAATATTTGGTTGTTGAGTGCCTCAAAAGAAACTCTTACCTGTATTCAAAATAAAACATCTAGTTTATCCTTGTTAATTGTCTAATGGATTTTCACACGTTTTGCATGAAACTTGCTCAATGCATGGATACATATCTGCATATTTAGCACAATTTCACACCAGAAAAACAAAAAGATGAAGAGTAAATCAGCAAAGCGTAGTTAAATTTGGTTATAAATCAACAAGATTGAGGAGCTGATAACCAGCAATGCAGAGATGGATTGAAAAGAAACATCATATGGAAAGGGTGCAACCCTCATCACTGACCTTCGTCTCCACCGATCAACTTTGTACAAAATCAGACAAATCAGACCATACCATTCACCAGGCTCTGCATGCAAAGACTGGAATACCCGAACAAGAATGTATATGTTTGCCAATCTTTGAGAGGAAATTCATTGGGTCAATCATACCCTAGTTTCTGGTTGAGCTAATACGACTTGATAAATAGCAATTATGAACAGAATATTCCAAAAAAAAGGCTTTTACGATGAAACAATATTGCAACTATTCAACTACCAAAATCTCCATGGATCTTTGTATGGAGGTACATAATTGTCTGTGGGAGGAAGTAGACAGAAAGAAGCGACAGTTCTCTGTAGAAGTGGTCCCATCTGCATTTTCACTAGCATATCAGCCAATGCATATTTTATGAGTAATTGATAGGAAAGCAAACTTTTGAACTCAAATCTCCAGAATCATTATGAACTTATACTGACATGTTCTAATCACTAAAGGCAAGCACCCTTATGGTGGTGCTGCCTTGGAATGAAATATAACATGCTTCTATATATATAAAAGAAATAAAAACATGCAGAATACGCAGAAGCAACACTTACAAAATCCCACTGTTTGCTCAGAGTAGATGCACTTAGAGAATACAAGTAGCCTGCAATCATAACTCAATCATCAACAACGCAGACTCATACAAAATACTACATAACCTTTTCAACTTCAACAGAAGCATGCATCAGCACAAAATACAAAAACAGCAGTAAAATATCGAATATGAGGCATACCATCTCTCTCAGCTGTCGAGGCCACATAGTGCCTAAAGATGTTTGGTTCTTGAGCCTGCAAAAACAAACAAAAGAATTTAGATATGATTGATGAAGAAAGAGATGTCTACAGCCAGATGGTGAAACCCTTTTTAAAATATGGAGAAGGACTATTAATGTTGAGGATTGGGATGAACACTCACAGATTTAGTTGGTGATTTTCGGACTAGGTACTCATAATACCAATAAGGCTCTCCATCAATCTGCATGTTTTAGAATTAGGGCTTACACCAAGAGAATAATACTATTACATTTCTTAGAAAAGAACTAGTGCATTGACTTACAGAGCTAGAATGTGTATCAAGTACAGAGCTCTCAGCAAGTTTCTGACTAGTTGTCACCCTCTGTGAAGTAACCAAGAGCATCTTAAGCGCTACATAAACAGAATCACACCATAATAAATTTACGATTCCATAGGCACATTCCCATGTAATATTTTCTATTTCACAACGTTTTTGGTGCCTGGAATGGTATTATCATTTGCATGACTTATTATACTTCTATATTTTTTAGGATAAGGCAATGTTTCACGGACCATTGGTAAATAACTGATGCTTGGTAAATGGTACCACATTACCACACAAAGCTTTTGGAAGCCGCAAATCATTTTCTCCAAAGATGGTAGGTAATGAGAGTTAATAGATTTTTACCAACGCAGACTTGTCAGTCAAAACTGACTCTGCAACATCTTTGGCATTCCATGTACTTTTGTCTTTAGACGGTAATATACGTGAATTAGGTGGGCCAATCTGTGAACAAAAGAGAAATGCCGAATCATTTCCCAAAAGTTAATTACTTTCTTATCAACATAAAGGAAAGTAGAATAGAAGGGGGAAGAAGAAATATAACGTGTCCAGGCTAACAAAATTCACCGAAACAGAGATGACAACATTATTGATCAAGTCCACACGCTCAGATACAATACGCTGTCTAGCATCAGCTGTAAAAAAAATGCAAACTTTGGTAAATAATGAAGCGCTTATTAGCAAAACTGGTTGGAGAATGTTAGCGAACTCAAATTTAAAGTTATACTATCTGAGAAAAGAAGATGAAGAGCAGACTTACGAGACAATGGTGCTGCAGAAGAATAACGTTCAGGTTTTCTGGATTCAACCCTTCAAGATTAATAAACTAATTCATAGCTTCAATAAATGAGTCTAAATAATTTGCAGGCTATTATTTAAAATAGAATGGGTAGAGAAGCTAGCATGGAACATAGCACAAATAAGATTAAAGCTAATGTTCATGCTACTTGGCAAGAGGAAACCAAGGAAATTGAAATTTTTGAAATAATTTTATTTGAAGTGCATTTTAAGTTGAGAAACTAATTACTCGACCACTCTTCATTAGCATGATCACCGTGTAACTTTTTTCAAGCTGAAGAAGATAAAATGCTTACTCCCATAGGAATAAGGAACCAACAATATGATTTGAAATAACATTCTTCCAAGTTGATTGCATGTCTTAGAAAAGGTAAAAACAGGCAGAACACTCTTGTGACAATCAAAACAAACGCATATCCAGTCTTATCAAATACATCAATATTACCTCTGGGAAAAGTTACCTACCACTTAAAGGCAAACTTTTTTGAAGGAAGTTCGACAGGATAGAGAAATGAATAAGCATTAATTTCGTCTACTAATGGAACCATTTTGATGCCATCGCTCTGCTCAACCTCGGCAATTGAAGCTGCAAACATTACAGCATTAAGTCGAACTAGCTAATCTTTCATATTTCTCAGCTAGTGAAACTATAATGGCCCTCGAAGATATTTCAATGGAAAAAGAGAAGAAAAAAGGGGGAAAAATAAATAAAAACTGATGACCAAGCAAGATTCACTGTTAACAATCTCCCTCGCTAAGTCATAACACAGTTAAATCTGAAAAAAGTAACGTAGGAGTCTAAACATACAATTAGACTATACATACAACATGATTAAGCAAGATCCTTGATCTCCCACTCCAGATTGCACATAAGTTGCTACATTTTCAGCATTCCAAACTCTTAAAAAAGTATAATGATTAAGGAAAGGAATGAAAAAAATCTCAATTTTTTTTTTGACAAAAAAAAAACCACCCGAGCTAGAGAACTAGATGAACAGGTTGGAGTTGTGCAACAACCCTACAAGAAAAACTGATTCATAATAACAAAGCAAAACCAAAATAACATACATCCCATAATTAATTTAACCCAAACTTCAATAGGTTGCTTAACCCGAATATCATACCAGACGGATGCAAACTGAGAGAAGCCGGAAACAAGAGACCGACCAGCACAAGCTCCCTCCTTCTGAACGGCACCGACAGACCTTTACACCCACAAAGAACGACACTTTTCGACACCGGAAACCTACTCCGTCGGATAGAAGAGCTTGGGGAGCCATTCCTGCAGCAGAAGCAAAATGGCTAGCAAACTTAATACTGGAAATGAGCACAACTCCAACCAATTCAGAAAAAAAAAAAACATAAAGTTGTGAACTTTCGACTTGCCAATGGAAGCGGGGAGAGGGATGAGGGAAAATGGAGGTGGGTAGGTATGGAGAGGGTGAAGAGAGAAGGCAAGTTGCCGCCATGAACGACCTCCGCTATCTCCAGCAGTGGGAGGGAAGAAGCGAAGAGATAAAAACGATGGATGCTCGACCCAACTCGACCCGACCCGGTCTGACCCAATCCGATATTCTGTGGGTCGGGCTGGTTAATCTGCAAGCCGCCCAGTCAATATTCCTCATGTAGCCATACTTACAAGCCCATAATCACACATAATTTTCATGTTATGAACACTAAACAATATTAATTTGTATTATTACATCTCAAATGATATTTCCTACAGACGTTTTTAATAAATTTTAGAAATTTGTACCAATTATTTCTATAGAAATGATATAATTCATTGCAGCTTCCATAGCCACTCTCCAAATCTTTAAGAATTATCAAAATTTTCATTAGAAAATATCATTAGCATTATAACAATATAACAAAAGCCCAAACGAAACTAAACAAAGCCTGAGGTGCAGGCAACGGCAAAAGTTCTCCAATCGATTATCCATCATGGTCTCCAAAACGAGGGGGAAAACAAAACAGGAATTGACAATCTATGCATTCGCCAGACACCTATTCATTTGATTGATAATTGAATATTTACACAATGCACACCTTCAAATTTCTACAAAAAACCAAAGGAATGTATATACATTTTTTTCCTATGGTGGTATACACGGTTGCCAATACATACTGAAAATGGGTCTGGTACTAGCTCCGGCGGTTTCCAAGTCTTGAAGAAGATAAACACTGATGCCAAGTAAACTCAATCTTGTGAGGAAGTCGAGTATTGGAACAAAATACGCTTAGAATCATTAGATGGTATCTGTACAAGAACTCTTAGGCGGCTTGTGAGTTGATAAAGCAGGGTCCACTGTGTTGCCATCTCCGAGTCCATCATCTGCCTCACTATGGATGCCTGGACACATTAGACATAACATATGAACAAAGCAAAAAAAAAAAATTGGAAGCATTCATAAACAAAAAAAAAACTTTCCTAGTTGAAATTTTGAGTCATGGAGTGGTTAAAATGATAGAATTGACGGGGAATAAGCTCAATGACAGATCAAGATTAGACACAAACAAAAACTCGGTAAACCAACCTTGTTCTAAATTTTCAACGCATTTGGAGTTGCCAAAATGATAATATCAACGGAGAATACGCTCAATGCAGGATTATAACAAGCAATATAAAAAACTCACTAAGCAGACCAGTGACACAGAAGTTCTGTAAACTAAGCTGGAGATAACAAACAAAATCTGGCACTTGTACCTGAAGGCGTTTACCCAGCTGTACTTCCACTTCTGTGTTAAAGGATATGTAACTTGCAAGTGACTTGAGAGGATCTTCCGACAAATTATGGGATCTCAAGCTTGGGATTTGAGGAGCATATACTAATCGCCACCGTGCCTGTCCGAACTCTCCTTTCCCCTCTATTCTCGGCATCAGAGTTCCTAGAGTTGCCCTAGCAAGTTTCTTGAAAGCAAGTTGACCATCTACTTCAAGTAGAGATCCCGCCAGTTGACTCTCAAATATTTTAGCAGCCTTTGCAGCATCAAGTTATATCCACGTAAGAAGGTTGAAAATACAGATAATAAAGGCATATACATTCCCAGCAATATCAACATCACAACAATCGCTTCATTTTTAGCATCAAGCTGAGATCTGATATCTACATTATGATAATCAACATATATTCAATAATTTTAAAAGGAAATATTCAACCAAATATGTGAACTACGAACACTCTTTTCCAAATCCTAAAAAAGACATTCATATCACACTTAATCAAAAAATTGCTTACATAGGGACAGCAGTATCTGATTTTTATTCCTATAGTTTAAATAATCTTGCCTTCTTGTCACGACTAACACTTCACAATACACATAAAATGCCAACATCTAAGGAATGCTTCTAATAATCAATGTCATAAGAAACTTAAATTGAAGATGCCAGTAGTGAAGCACAACATAGTGATATGCTGCCAATATCTTTACAACTGGGTAAATCAAAAGGGTCCAGGCAAGAGTGGGCACGAAGTCAATGATCAAGGATAGTGGGTAACAATGAAGAAGAAGCGAACACAACAATGATAGTGACAATGAAACACTTTATCTAAATAAGATGTAAGCTAACCTCAACAGGAGAAAGAGCATCCTGCTCCACTGAGTGAGTTGAAGTCACCACCAAATTATCTTGCCAGTTACTAGTGCGACTTTGAATTCGAAATTGCCAATCTGATCCAACCAAAACTAAATCCAATATTGGATCTAATCCTAAATCAGGTTCAAATTTTGCTCTGTTTGTATGGTCACGTTTAAGCCTCATCTGTAACACACAAGACCAAATTATGGCTATACCACTAGTGAAAACAGAAAATAATATTGCAAAATTATAACAGCACATGATGCCAAAAATGTACCTGAGTTGCGACCAAATTCACATCACCGTTTTCAAATGTTAAAACACCCTTGGGCTTTATGCATTTTGGATGAGCAATACCATTTAACTCAAGCTCGCCACTAACGGCGAAATTAAGAATCAATGGGTAAACTATTCTGAGCTCAGGGCCCAGAAACAACTTTAAGTCTGTGAGGCAGACATCAATTCTGGGTTTAACAGTCTCCAGGTCTATGGTTCTTTCCATCTCAGAATGTTTACCTACTTTGCAGAACAGGGAAAAATATCTGAAGATTGTATTTCTTGGTAATCATATTGACCCTAAAGCCAAGAGAAGTTGAAATATTCACCTGAAGATTGTGAGTATTGAGCACGTGAACCCAAATAGGGAAACTCGTTTTTTAGTCCATCCAACCTGCTGTGTCCCCCGGTTGAGAGGACAGATAAACTTGATGTTACTCGATTAGAGTCTTCTCCGTTGCCTTTATCTTGAGGCAAGTATGCTTCTCCATGACTAAGTTTTATCATTCCTGACACATTAGGCTGCAGAATGGAGCCAGTGATCTGTAATTGGCTATCAACTTGGCCGCTGCAATTGCCAAAGATAAATTTGCATCAAATAATATAGGCTTAAATGTCATTGTTCACAAGATACCATGAAACAGAAAATAAAGAAACATCTTTCAGTAACCAAATAACAGAACAAAAATTTGTTTAAGGACCTCAATATATTCTTTGCATGCAATTCAAGGTATTCACATTTGAGATCAACTTTATCATTTGGAAAGAGGTCACTGGGTTGGAGAGGCAAATTGCCTTTCAGGGAAAGCTTCCCGTTTCTGCTGACTCTGCTTTCCAATGAGCTGATGCAGAGTCTGTTAGATTTGACATGAACAGTTCCTCCAACATTACTGAAAGGCTTCCGAAGCACAGGTGACGAAACAGAAGCCCGGTGAAATGATGCAGAACCATCCACAATTGGTTGTGCCACTGTACCACGAACCTATTAATGACCATAAGAAACAGACTCTACATTATGGTACGGCAAAGTTGCAACTTTAGTATATGTCACATAAAGAATAATAAGCAATTACAGAAAAAAACTCCTGCAACAAGCCTAGTACTTGATAGCTATACAAAGCATTGGGTGCACATATGAACGCTTCTAGAACCAACTCTGAGAGGAACTATTGTCAAGGTAAAAGGAATTTCAAATTCAATGACCCTGACTTTTGGTCTTCTTACTTCTTCGTGCTTCTTCTTCTTCTTCTTCTTCTTCTTCTTCTTCTTCTTCTTCTTGCTTTTTGTTTCTTTTTTCACTTCTTACTTCTTATTCCTTATTGCTTCTTGTTTCTACTCACTTCTTTTTACTTGCTTCTTATTTCTACTCGCTTCTTGCTTCTTTCTTTCTTCTTGCTTTTCATATTCTTTCGCCTTTTTCTTGTTTCTTCTTGCTCATTGCTTCTTGCTTCTTCTTTCAACTTCTTGCTTCTTTCTTCTTCTTCTTGACACTTCTTTTACTTCTTCCTTTTGGCTTCTTCTTGCATCTTCTTCTTATTCTCATGGACCTTCAACTAGGATCCATGAGATTAAAAGTGGCAGTGTTTTAATGGCTGGACACCCTACCTAATGCCAACCATCCTTTGTCGGGGCTTGGGACCAGCAATACTTAAGCATTGGCAGAGTCATCAAACTGTAAAAGCTAGCTAAGAGCAATTACCACTGCATATCACCACGAACCTTCCCTGGTCCCATCCCTTATATCTTGTATGATCAGGAACAAAAAACACAACATAACCACAGAAAATGAGACCTCATATGCATCATTCAATAGCAAACTACATACCTGAAGGAAGATATCAGCATTCCCATGAAGCCAATCTGCATGTGGACACAAGGCTGTTATCAACATCATCCCACCATCTTTTACATCTGCGTCAATCCTAACTTCCCCTGCATCAAGAAAATTCCAGTTCAGACCCTTAAGGCCTTCTTCCAATTGAATATCCCATCCTTCTTCATTTCTATCTCTGCTAACTTTGTTCTCACTTGGCTCCTCATTAAATCCTCTAACTTTATCTTTTCCTCGTCCAGTGAACCACAGCAATCCACCCCTTTCCACATCCTCTTCTCCTGTTGAAACATTTTGAATGGAAGTTATCGGAACACTCCCTTGAACATGAACATGACCACTTTGAATGACTGGTTCAATATTAGCATTGAAAAGAAAGCGACTACTAGATGTAAGAGATGCCACAATTTCTGCTTTGCCTAGATCAATTCCCCCCATTGCACCATCCAAAAGCCTCACTTGCACATCACATTCTGGTTTAGCAAGGCTCCCTCGTAAGTCACCTTCCATGTGCAATATGCCTTTCATAGGGTTTAACACTTGACGAAGGGAGTGCATCAAATCTGATGTGGAAGATTCAAAAATTTGAACTATGGTGGGAACAAGACCAATTGGAAGATTGAGAACCGCAAAATGGAGATTAGTCTTTGGGCCCAGTAGAGTTCCATCCGCATGAAGAGTAGCATTATCTTTCTGGATGAAAAACTGTCGAAAATGAAGACCATTATTATTACTGAATGCACCCTCTGCTTCAACACGCTGAGTTCTGTAGGTGCCCCATTCCCAATCCTCCCCACGAAAGTCAAATTCAGCCTGAAACATTAACACATCAGCACTAGATGCATCTAAATTTTTGAAATTTCTTGAAAAATAAGATATAAAACTTGAAACACATTAAACAGTTAAATTTTATATTAAAAACTTGAAATACATTAACCAATTAAATTTTATATTAAAAATTATATTTCTGAACAGCTTAAGCTTTTCAAAATTAGGGTAAAAGCCTTAGGTTCATCAAATCCTGCGTCATCATTATCCACCAAATCCCAAACAAGTAGGATGGGGGTACATGTTTGTCCTCCATTCATTCACAAGAAAGACTAAAAAGAAATGCTTGCCCATGGGGGGGCATGCATGAAGTATATAGTGAAAAAACTTATCCAACAAAATTAAACAACATCAAACATAATAAGTAAAAGAATTAATCGCACAATACAAAGCATACAAGTATCATGAAATTCTATAATAGTAATCAATAAGAAAGTTGAAACTTGGAAGAGCCCCAAAAAGAGAGATACTAAGGACAAAGTTTTACCGGTACTATTATGTCCCACGTGTTTGTCAATGTTAAGTCTGAATATCATAAAAAGATGAAACTAAGAGCTTTTACCATTGTGTCACTGTTGCCTCCACCACTTGCATCTAGTGATCCACACCAACGTCCTTTCAATTCCGCAAGACCCGGAAGATTCTCATCCTCATAAATAATCTCATCATAAGAATTGAAGTGTTTATGTAAGGCCTACAAGCATAAATCATCAAACGCATAAAAAAAAAAATTGAAGTACAAAACAAATTGCATCCTCCATAATTATTTTATCTATCTATCTATATCTATTTATATAATATATAAAAGCTGAAGACTTTTAACAAGTATTTGCAAATTGTCCTCTTTCAAATTTACAATATTGCCCCTTCTTTCCTATTAATAAAAGGTACCATATCTAAATAAATGATTAACAATGAGTCAATCGTTCATAATGTGCACATGAGAAAATAAATTAAATATTTAACACAAGTACATACAAGTGGGCCCATCACGAAATAGCGAGCACAATATTACGATTAAGTGTTTGGACAGGAATCACAACTTGTAAATGACACTCACTAACAAAGTGCACGAATAATGATGACAAACCAGCCAAGTAATATGCCTTCTTTTGGGCTGACATACTATGAGCATGACAATCTAAATTCATCACATATCCATAACTACAACCATCTGGCTAAAAACTAACATTTCTTTGAGCCGATTGGTTTTTGCGTAAATAAAACATGTCAATTTTTCTAAAAAGATAAAAGTTCACTAAAAAAAGGTTACTGTAACAACATATTAGATCAATTGAATCAAATCCAGAGAAGAGACACAAAACTAGTATAGATTTACCCCTTAATAGCACAGAGCTCTAAACTAAACCTTATGCTCATGGCATTCCAAATACAAACACCACATACTAATCCCAAGATCTCAATGACTCAACATGAAGAAGCTCAATGCCAATTTCAGTTTCCTGTTTGGTCAAATCTAGATGCACTTGTTCTTTTGGAAATGGAATTTGAAGTATTTCTCTAAATTCTAATGAGGTTGGAATTGATAATCTGATGGATAAGTGAATTAGACAGAATATAAAATAAGGATATACAAACAAGAGCTAAACCCAAAGAAAGACCACCAATCCTTTGAAAGGCATGAAAATTTGTATTCAAGTAATTCTGGTCCGAAACATAAATTAACAAATGAAAATTCGTTAATTTTATGACATTAGCGATTAGATCTTATTTCAGAGAATACGACTTGTGTCCGATGAAATTCTCAATTCCCTTGATTTTTCATATTTTAAAATTTGCATTGTGTATCAAGGGAAAACAAAGAAATATAAGGAATACAGGTTCAACTAAGAGTACAAAATCTTTAGAGTTGATATATATAGACATTTGTGGTCCTTTCCCTATTGCTTCTTGGAATGGATAACAATATTTTTTCTCAACTTTATTGATGATTACTCTAGTTATGGTTATTTGTATTTTATTCATGAGAAGTCATAATCTTTGGACGTGTTCAAAGATTTCAAAGCCGAAGTTAAAAATAAAGAATGAAAGAAAATTGAAGTTGTCAATGGCAATGCCGTGAGTAAAGCGATTTCATTTGTTCCACATCTTAATTTCTCTTTCTGGTGGGTCTTTTTCTTCGAATTCTCCTCAAATGTCATTATCTTTCTTGCTATTACTACACCCCAATCTTCCTGCGCTAGTACGTTTTCTTTTCTGGTAAAATGAGATGCGCGGGAAACCAACTAGTGTACGTCCTTCTTGCATTTAATCGCTAGGTAGGGGTTTTGAGATTGCCCCCCACATCAGATGGTTGATAAAGTGGTTATTGCTACCTAAAATATCTCTGGGATCCGATCTATATTACCTTCGGGAGGTACAAAGTACACCTCTTCCGTAGAGGCAAGTAGTAACCTAACCTTTAAGACTTTGTTCCAGGGGGAGCCATCTTATTTGGAGAGAAATCAGTGTGTGGTCTACTAAGGAATCCTAGAAAAGATCGATTGAGACTCCCTCTCCGGCCCTCTCTACTTACTTGTCCAGTCCAGGACAAGAGATCTTCCGATTTGTGTGCGTGGGAGCAGCTCAAGCAAAGAAGAGTTTGGTCTGGTCTCTTAATTCAAGCTTGACCCGCCCGTCTTCCGCTAGGTCTGGGAATGGCACCAGGCCAGGGCACCGCTATGCCCCGCTGCTCTGTTGCAGCCGGCCGTTGGACTATGCAAAAGAATCAATGCTAGGAGGTCTCATCCATAGTGGTTCCCCCTTTGGTGATTGACCGAACAAATAAGCCTAGATCTATGCCTCTTAATGAATCAAATGGTCCTTCGTCTTATGTACTTTAATGCAACCTGTGATACTAGCCAACCGACTTAGCACAAGAACCAGCTGATCGCAAAGGGCAACCATAGGAAGGGAAGGGAGAAGGCAAGACACTAGTGAACGCCAAAGTAGGACAAGTCGAAGGCGAAAGGCAGCATCAGAAGTGAAGCAGCTAGAAAATGAAGGAAAGAAAGTCAATGCTCGGAAGAGGTCTTTATCGTCCTAGTGGTCATACAAGGCAGGCAAGTCAGGCAAGGCAAGAAGAGAGATTTCTAACTTTCATAGCAGAGTGTAAAGAAGCTTCAAAGCTATGCCAATTTAGTATGTATCGGGGAGTAAGAGTAGGTGCTTGTTGGACTCAGCACATTACCGCTCGACTAGACATGTATTAGCTGTAGGAAGAAGTATGGTTTCGAAAGTTACTTTGGTTCGCCAGTTCAAACTCAACTTCTCGCTTTATGTTAGTGAAACTATGGGTCGGGCCGGGGCTCTGCACTCTTTCTTTCTATGTGGATAATGCTGAGGAGATAAGGGAATGCGTCAAGGCGGCAAACAAGAACAACACAACGAAATTGTGGCTTTTCCCTCTATGAGGGCAATGATGTAGATCGATAGATAAGGGAACGGAGCTGGCACAAAAAGTGCTTGGGCGCTCTACGTACAATGTAGATTCCATCAGTTACAAATCGATTTCTTTCAGATGGATCCAAAATAGATAGATATCTTATCTCATCAATAGATAGAAAAAGGATAATTCCCTTCTTATTTATACATTCTAACGTATAAGTTAATATTAAGGGCAAATATGATAGATTACATGAACAATGTTTAGGGTCTAAAGACTACATTTTATATTTTAAACCAAGTTCCAAACAAAGCACTAGCAAAACTTCATACGATTTCTAGGCAGGTAAGCCTATTATTAGGTACTTGCATGTTTGGGGTTGCCCAGATAAGGCTCGTCCTTATATGCCATATGACAAAAAACTAGATTTTAGAATAGTTGGCTACTACTTTTTAGGCTTCTCGAAAAAATCGAGAGGATATAAATTTTATGATTCTTCAACTCTATCCTTTTTTGAAGAATGTCAAATTTATTGAGGATGTTAAATGCAATGGGAGTGATGATATTATAAAAATTGTTTTTGAAGGAGTGTGTTAACATTCCTCGTACAATTACGGTTAAAGAAAAACACATTTCCTATTATTACTCCTATTTTGGTTCAAAAACCATCATTATTCCAGTTGATGGAGTTCAAAAAACTCATTAAAGTGCCTTCAAGAAGATCCATTAAAGAAAGGAGATAAGTGGTTTCAAATAATTATATCATATCTCTCCATAAGCCCTCAAGGCAAGTGGATTGAAGCCAAAGGATTGAGATCAAATCCATGGAATACGACAATATTTCAGATCTTGTCAAGTTCCCAAAAGGTAACATCATAAGATATAAATCATGTTTAATTGCCAAGGAATTCATTTAGAAAAAATGCATTAATTTAAAAAGATTTTTTCTCCAGTTTCAACGAAAGGCTCTTTTAAAATTGTTATGGCACTCGTAGCTCATTATTATTTAAAGCTTCATCAGATGGACACAAAGATAGCTTTTCTCAATGGAGACATTGATGTAATATATACACGGTGCATCCAGAGAAGTTTGATTCTGAAAAGTCAAAGTACCTTATATCTAATTAAGCTTAGCAAGTCCATTTATGATATACAAGAGGCATTCTGTCAGCAATACCGAAAGTTTGATCAAATGTTGACCTCTTTTGGATTTAAGAAAAAGTTTGCTGATTAGTGCATAAATATCGAGGTCAATGGGAACAAATTTGTTATGTTGGCACTATATGTAGTTGGTATTTTACTCACAAGCCATATGGGTCTTTTGCATGAAACTAAGGCATTTTTTATCTAGTCAATTTGAAATAAAAGCTCTTTGGGTATACAGTTCGACCTCGATTGTTCTTGAGGCATACTAGGCCTATCACAAAGAATTTATATTGATAAGGTGTTTAGCTGGTTTTGGCATCCAGAATAGTATACCGGGGTATATGGCCATGACATGGGGTAATTAGCTCGTTCCAATCTCATTTGTGTAAGCAAGTGGGAATCTAATATATGAACAAGCCTCTGTGTCTAGATTTTGCATACATAGAACATATGTTAGACAAATATTTAATGTTCCTTTAGATAACAAAATATATCAGACGTCAACCAAGTGAGAGATCAACAAGTACTCTGACCACGATTTTATTGGATGCCATGTAGTTATGGATCTATTTCAGGCTATATATTTATGCTCGTAGGAGAAGCTATATCGGAAGAGTATTAAGCAGTCACTCGTAGTTTCTTCTACCATAGCAATTAAGTTGATAATATTTGTAATACTATTTTACAATATTGCCATTTATTTTACATTCATAACTATAACTATATATATCTATATAAATATCTAAAATCGAAGACTTATAATCCGGTATCGCCATTGGTCCTATAAAGATTTAACAACATTACCCTTAATTTCCTATTCACTTGTTAAATATTAATTTTGATGTTGAATATTTTGTGTATTAGATGATAAAGATCTTTGTACATTAATTATTAGGATGTGTATTAGTTATAGAGGATTTCCAAGGTTTAGTTATGTCTGTCTGTAATTCCTTTTTTTTTGGGATTAGTCGTATTTATTTGTATCTATATAAGATAGTGGAAAGTTCAATGGACTCACCCCTTGAGCCACCTTTTTTAGCATGGTATCAGAGTAATCAATCACGCTTGCTTGATGGTCCATCCTTTGTCCCTGCCAGGTTGCCGCCATAAGTTTCATCCTTGCCATTTTTTCATTGTTGATCCTCAAGTAGGTGTTATTGCCACTTTGACTCATTGATCTGAAGAGTTGGGATACTTCTCGTCCTGACGCTATTGTAAATTGCTGTTCGCAGCAGAAGCAAGCACTCCAACTTTTTGTTGCTAGTATCTGTGGCGTAGATATTTACCTTCCTGCCATATATCTGTCTGTTGCGGTTGCAATTCATTCACCTACAACTTGCTACTTTATTTGTTATCCCCTCCTTTATCAAGGAATACCCTAAGCCAAGGCAGCCAACAATAAACCCACCCCCACTCAATTTAACCTTGCCCCCATTTCCACTGCTCAACAGTTCATTTATTACCTCGTCGAATCTTTCTGGCTCCAAGAACTACTTGCCTTGGTCTGCTGCCATTAAGACCTTTCAAGTGTCTAAAGAGAAACTCAAGGATATAGAGAACGACAAACCAGAGATTTCTTCTATATGGGCAAAGGAAGATGCCATGGTGGCTGTGGAACAATATCAAACCACACGTGAGCTGTGATGTCATGTTGTTGTTGTTTGGAATTCAGTAAGGGAGACATATGGACTTGAAGGAAATATCCAACGAGTCTATGGACTATGTGAAATTATATTTCTCACAAAGCAAGGTTCAAAGCCACTTCATGACCACTATAGCTTCGACAAATCAAAGTGGGAAGAGCTGAACCTGTACCAACCCTACCCCACAGATCTGGCCATGTGGAAGAAACAAAGAGAGGAACTCAAGGTGATATCCTTCCTTGCTGCCCTTGGATCTCAATGCAAATCAGCCAAAAACCAGATTTTGACTGGTATGGAGTTGCCAACCCTAAATGCTGCATTCTCCAGATTATCAAGGATCTCTATAGCTGATGAGTAGGGGTGGGCATCGGTTGGTTGGACATTGGGCAAGCCATTGTCCACGTCTGTCCATTTAACCTCGGATAAAAAGTCAATCGTGCACGGTCAAAATTCTTACGGACAAGTCGGTTACGGTGGGACACAGTCAATATGAAAAATTATTTTCATCTCATATTTATTTTATTATCTAATTATTTTTTATTATAAATAATATTTTTTTCTCACAAACAAATAGTATCTTATTTATATAATCATTATCTCTTATATTTTCTTAGTTTCTCTCATGCCAAATAGCATAAAAATAAAAATCATTTTTTTTAAAAAATATTTGAATAAAAAAATAATATAGTACAATGGAAAAATTCAAAAAATAAGCTTGGTGTGAAATCATGGCTAGATGTGTATTAAACAAGCCTTTTATTAGAATTAAAAGTTCATTAATTATTCGTTCTATTGGAGGTCTAAGTAAGAGATTTCAAGAACTAAGTAAGCTGATTATGAAATGTTCATAAAATGAGCCAACACAAACTGATTTGAAGAATTATTTGGATGAATCAACTATTCCTTTTGTAGATGGAGTAGATGAAAATTTTGATATATTATTTTGATGAAAATTGAACATAGTAAAATATTTTATTTTGGGAAAACTTCTTTAAGATGTTTTAGTCATTCATATGTCGACCGTCTCCTCCAAGCCGTCATTTAATATTGGTAAATAAATAGTTGACTCAACTATAAATAGTTTGAGTCTAAAAATACTTAAAACTTTAATATGTGTCTAAAATTGGTTGGAGAGTGAATATGAAAGTAATTCATATTTTCTATCTATGCATTTTTTATTTTTGATATATTTTTTAATATATATTATTCTCTTGCTACTGTATTTTTTATTTGTAGAAAAACAAACAAGTTCATCATTAAATTTGTTTTGAACAATGAATATTGAAGAATAATAAAATATTGATGATTGTGTATATAATGAACATGTGAAAATGTTATATTTAGTGTCAATTTTTCTAATATTTGTAAAATATTTCTACAAGTAATTAACATTTTTGTATATCTTTTCATGTAGGTGAGGTACATTGGATGAAGAAACAAATAATAGAATATGTTTTCTTTGAAATATATGTAATATTGGATTATATTTTGATGTCAAAGATTACTTTAAAGCTTATATACATGGATTATCTTTTGTTTGACTTGGAAATGTATACCAGCTAAATTTTGAAAATTTAAGATACTATGATTCAAATGGAAGGCATTCTAACAATATAATTAGTTGTTTGATATGATTATTGGAGTGAATATAGTGTTCTAAATTCCTAAATATGAAGATGACTTTTAACTTTTTTTCTATGTTAA
This sequence comes from Piper longum, assembly GCA_032619315.1. Taxonomy (NCBI): domain Eukaryota; kingdom Viridiplantae; phylum Streptophyta; class Magnoliopsida; order Piperales; family Piperaceae; genus Piper; species Piper longum. The sequence goes on along the minus strand of JAVDBV010086537.1, from coordinate 32,975 downwards.
TCATTTTGAGTTATTTAGATATTAAATATTAATTTTATGTATAAACTTAATTAATTTGAATGTATATCATGATTTAAAATTTCCATAGAATATAATATTAGCCTCACAAATGTTAAAGGTATTATATTATTGATATAAAATATCGGACACTCGGTCGGTCATTTGGTCGGACAAAGAAATGTCCATGTATAGTTTGTTTTTATTCGGTAGAATTCGTTCGATCAAATTTGGTTGGACATGCTTCGGACTTCGGTCAGACTCGAAAATTTGGACGTCGACGCCCACCCCTATTGATGAACAATCCTTGATCATCAAGACAAGGCAGCCATAATTGCCACTGCCAGGTCTGCCACCAGCTCTCCAAGGAGAGGCAAGGGTCGTGGAATGCCTACTAGTGTGTACTTAACATGGTCTAGGCTTTACCAAACACATAATGCTCTAAGCTACAAATAAACCTCAAAATGTCTATACCAGATTCTAAGGATCGAGCATGATGAAGCATGATCAAGTCGGGCCGGTTACAGCTACCGGGAGTGATCAACCAATACTGAGCTGTCTGGGATATGATGATCGAGCATCGGGTTTGAGCCCGGCTATCGGCAGCAGCATATGGAGTTTCGGCAGAGCGAGGTTGCAGAACCGAGCCTATCGAACTGAGTCTCGAGAGTACCAAGAATGGGTGATCGAGCATGACCAGGACACCTGCACAAGCGCTAGGACGTGACCAAATGTTGGAATTTGGTTGAGGTTTCCTAGTGGCACTAGGAATTCTAGCAATAGTGCAATTATCGTTATTCTTGCCCGAGTTGCATGTAAATGAACATGAGACTTTCTTAGACAGCTTGGACACAGTCAAACCTTCAAGGAGGAGGTTTTGGTGGATAGGTGGACACGGTGGATGCGCCTATCAACAGTAGATGTGGACACATGGTTTTCGACAAATAGCAAATTCTAAGTGAAGAGGTATTGCAACTCAGTTCTGGGGTTGGTGAACAATGGGAGTCTAGTAGTTCAAGAGGTGTAACGACTTAGATGGTAGATGATCTCAAGGTTGGATTTGAGACTTGATGTGCTGATGTTACTTTGTTGAAGCATGTGTTTGTCTCACAGCCTCAACCGAGAGTTGTTGACTGTAGTAGAAGAAAGATTTCTTCAAGCAAGCTTAAGGTGTCAGAGCCAAAGAAATTCAAGAGAGCTAAGTCAAGCCAAGGATCTATAGAATTTCATCTGGGATATACAAGAATACTTTGTTGCTGCGAAGATACTAGAACACAAACAGGTTTCTATGGGTAGTATGTTAATGACAAGGAATGCCTAGTTATGGTATAGGACACGCAATGAGGAAGATGTCAATGGTGGCTGCCCCAAAATAAGGACTTGGGAGACTCTTAAGAAAGAGCTTTAAGATCCGTTTTTGCCAACTAACACTACATGGGTGGTAAGAGGTCGACTGAAGAAGTTGAAACAAAATGGAACAATTAGGGAATGCGTCAAGGAGTTCAATTCTTATTTATTTGGCATCAAGAACATGTCGGACATTAAGAATGTCGAAAAATGATAAGTTGTACAACCTTAACACCGGCTTGTAGCCGTGGGCATAGAAGGAATTGAAAAGGTAAAATATGCAAGATTTGCTTGCAGCTTTGGTGGCAGCTGATGCCTTAGTGGATTTCAAGAGTAGTACGAGAGGGTCGGGTGACTGATGTAAAGAAATCCAAAGGAGGAAAGGATGGCAAGGAAAAGTTGACTAAGTGGCCAAAAAAGGAGTACAAAGTTGGCAGTGACAAGGGTCGGGTGACTGATGCAAAGAAATTCGGGTGCTTTATGTGTAATGAGCCACATGGGGCCCAGGATTGTCCTATGAAGGGCAAGATCAATGTTATTCTTGCAGCTGCGAGTGAAGACAAGGAGGAGGATACTCCTGCCTCAGCTACTACCCTTCAGATTCTCGGGGCAATGAGAGCTAGACAATCGGCTTCCGGGTATGTTGGTTTGATGTTTGTTCCAATCGAAATGAATGAGAGGAAGGTTTCCGCCTTACGAGATACTAGAACTACTCACAATTTCGTTTTTAAGAGGATGATTAAGGAATTAGGGTTGAAAACATGGGTCAACACTAGCAAGATTAAGGCAGTTAACTCTCAGACGAAACAGGTAGAAGGAATTGCTAAGAATGTCAGAGTTTGCTTTGGGGAATATGAGGGCCAAATAAATCTAATGGTTATTGAGATGGATGGCTTTGAGTTGATCATCGAGAATACCTTTATGAGGACTCCCAGAGTGGGAGTTTTTCAGCAGTTAGGATGTGTTATGGTTATGAACAAGGTTGGTCCAAGTTTTTTTCATGGACAAGGACCTTCTAGGGTTGAGGACCGCACCATTGGTGGAGAATAGTTGTCGGCTATGCAATTAGTTATAGGGTGCAAGGTGGACTTGACTTACCTTGTAGTGATAGTGGAGATACAACCTGACCAAGTGGTAGAGGTGCCAGATTTACCGATAGGATTGCTTGATGAGTATTCAAATGTCATGCCTACAGATTTGCTGAATGGATTGCCTCCCAAGAGATTGGTTGAATACCATATTAAGTTAGAGTTAGGGGCAATGAAACCGGTTAAGGCATCATATAGAATGTCGCAGAAAGAGCTCACATAACCCAAAGTTCAGCTAGGGGAATTGTTGGATTCTGGGAAATTCAGCCATCAAAAGCACTGTTTGGAACATTTGTTCCATTCCAGGAGAAGGCAAATGGGTCACTTAGATAATGTGTGGACTATGTGAATAAGTGCCCAGTTCCTTTAATTGTTGATTAATTAAATAGACTTAGTAGAGCAAGGATGTTCACTAAGTAAGACTTGAGATCTAGATGTCAGCAAGTTCAGATTGAACTTGAAGATGTACCTAAAACAACTATGGGCACAAGCTATGAGTCATGAATTTCTTGTAATGCTATTTGGATTGACGAATGTGTTGTAGCTTGATGAATGATGTGTTTCATAATTTAATTGACAAGTTTGTGGTGATATATTTAGATGATATAGTTTTTTACGGTGAAACCGAGGAGGATTACATGGGTCATCCAAGGCAGGTATTTAATCACCTAGGGGAGCATGAGTTGCATGTGAAGAAGGAAAAATGTAACTTCGGCCTAGGAATAATCAGCTTCCTAGGGCATTGTATTGGACAAGGTGAGGAGTGTATGGAGAAATCCAGATGAAGGCTATACTTGAATGGCTAGAGCCGACCAAGGTAACAAAACTGAGGAGTTTCTTAAGGTTGGCCAATTATTATAAGAAGTTCATAGATGGTTATAGTCATTAGTGTTATCTTTGACTGACTTGTTGAGGAAGGATAAGTTATGGACATTGATAGAATGTTAGACAACTTTTGATACATTGAAAGTTGTCACTTCATCAGAGCCAATTTTGAAATTGCCGAATTTCAAACAACTATTTGTAGTGACATATGCTTCAAGCAAGGCCGTAGGAGGTGTACTGCAGTTGGGAAAGCATCCTATTGCTTTTGAGAGTTGGAATAGACAGGCAAGGTGGCAAGAGTTTCTAACAAAGTATGACTTTTAGTGGCTATATCAACCAGGAAAATCCAACCAAGTGGCGGATACACTTAGTAGGAAGAATATGGAAGTTGTTGCAGCTATGTTAGTGGTGGAAAATTAGAGAGTTGGCCAAGACAAGCTTAGACTACAAGAAGCTTTTGGACAGAATTAATGAGGAATTGATTCACAAATATTGGCTTGATGATGGACTTGTGTATGTTAGTGTGGGTCGGCTATATATCCCTACATGGAGACTTAGACAGAAGCTTATGGATGAGTCCCAAGATACAGAGTGGGCTGGACATCCGGGGAGAGATAGGATGTATACCCTGATGTCTAGGGTTTACTGTTGACAGAGAATGGAAGCCGATATTGAAGCTTTTGTTAGATCTTGTTTAGTGTGCAAACAAGACAAGGTGGAGAGAAGGTTTGAGGTAGTAGGCTTATTGCAGCCACTGACTACACTGAAAAGACCATGGAGCTCAGTCTCAATGGACTTTGTGTCCAGCCGCCCTAAGGTGAAGGGGATGTCATCGATTTTGGTTGTAGTTGATTGGTTTTCTAAGTACGCCATTATTACAACATCACCACAAACATTTTCGGCCGAGATTGCTGCTGATTTGTTTTTAAAGAAAATGGTGAAACACTTTGGAATGCCGAAGAATATAGTGAGTTACCGAGATGCTAGGTTTACAGGCAAATTCTGGAATAGTTTGTTCGGTTTGCTAAGGAGCAAGCTAAACTTTTATACAGTCAACCATCCACAGTTTGACGGTTAGACTGAGAGGATATATGCCTTATTGGAGGTGCATTTAAGGCATTTTGTTTCAACCAATCAGAAAATTTGGTTAGACCTTAATGTGACACAGTTTTGTTATAACTTGCACTGATCTTCAGCTACGGGCAGGTCCTTTTAAGGTTGCTATAGGCTATCAATCTCTTACACCACAGGAGGTTGCTCTACAAGGAGGTGGAGTAAGGTGTCCGGCTGCACACAAATTTGATGCGATGGACTCGTTGGCTAAGGCAACTCGCGAAATGAAGAAGCATGCCAACTTGAGAAGGAGACCACTTTCATTCAATGTTGGGGACAAAGCAATGTCAAAGTTGACGCCACATATTTGGAAGAAAATTAGAAGTACCGAGGTGCACAAATCATTAGTGCAAAGGTATGATGGTCTTTTTGAGGTAAAGAAGGCAATGGGAATATTGCATACTGGTTAAAGCTTCATGAGAGGTACAAGCTTTACCCGACTTTTTATATCAGTTTTCTCAAACATTTTCATGAGTATTTGATCAATCTGAGGAGAGCTTGTCCGTAGAGAGCTTCCCTGACTCTCCGGCGACAAAATGAGAAGAAAGTAGGAGGAATTTGGAGCATAAGTAAGTCGGCTAAGGGGCTTCAAACAGGAGGACGAAGTATTTGATTAAGTGGAAAGGGGAACCGAGAAGTGAGGATCGCTAGGAAAAAGAGACAAATTTATGACAATTTGGGAGGAAGATCAAGAAGAAGTGGGAAGGAGTTAACCCTCTGATGAGGACATCCGCTCTCATTGGCGGGGAAGGATTGTCACGGGTCTAGTTCATGGACTTATTGGACACCTAGGGTTTGGTAGTTGCCCTAGTCGTCTCGAGCCTATGAAGGACAGTCGGTGCTATCCAAGTGGTGGAAACAACTTACTTATACAAACGCATGTTATAGTGGCAGGGATGATTGAACAATGATGCTTGGAGGTTGTCACAAACTTAAGAGCACTTTCGGGTTTCAAGGAGTGGAACCCAACATGACTAAGGTTACCCGATACCAAGCATAGCAAGGAATGGTGATTGGTAATATAAAACAACTCATCGAGTCACAATGAGTGTGTACCGAGCATGGTCTAGGCTTTATCAAGTACATATGCACTATCGGCTACAAATGAACCTCAAAATATTTATACCGAGTTCTAAGAATCGAGCATGACCGAGCATGATCGAGTTGGGCCAGTTATTGCCACTGGCACTCACTATCTAGAGTGATCAAACAGTACTGAGCTGTTCGGGATATGATGATTGGGCATTGGGTCAGAGCACGACTATCGACAGCAGCAAATGGAGTTTCGACAGAGTGAGGTTGCAAAACCAAGCGTACCAAGAACTAAGTCTCAGGAGAATCGAGACTAGGTGATCGAACATGACTGTGATGCCTACATGAGTGTTGGGGCGTGACCAAGCACTGGATTCCACAATGCTGGAATTTGGTTAAGGTTTCCTAGTTGCACTTGGAATCCTAGCGGTAGTGCAATCACCAGTATTCTTGCCCAAGTTGCATGTTGGTGACCATGGGACTTTCTTTGCAACTTGGACACAATCAACGCTTCGAGGAGGAGGTTTTGGTGGACATGTGGACATGGTGGACACCGACTTCTAGGTTCTACTAGGATTTGTGATCAAGAGGTTTGTGGCAGAGTCGGGACCAAACCCTAACCCTAAAATTAAGATCGGGTAATAGGATTTGGGGTTCCATTGGCTTTGGTGAGCTTTTCTAAGCCAAGGGGCTCAACCACTTGACTATGATGTACTATAGAAGGGTTTCAACCAGGTTGGATGATGAGGCAACACGATGAGAAGAGTTGGAGTGGATGCTACAAGCTTCTCACTGTCCGGCTTGATCGATTGCAACAGAACTCTTGTTTGGCTATACTTAAGAGGGCTAATCGTGGGAGTTAGAAGACGACTTCTTTGGAGAGGATTTTCAGAGACGAGAACAAGGAGACGACAAGCTTTGATCAAGGAAGAAGACGACTTGACATTGTCATGGCCGATTCTTCATATTGAGGGATTGGAACTTTGGATTTAGGGTTTCTTACTTGGATAAAGGTACCCTTTTGCTCTACGACCTGTTTGTTATTATTATTGTGTGTTTGTGATTTCAATTGCATGTAAACAAGTTGATCCTAAGGAAGACGACTTGGGGTTGTGCTTGTGAGGATATTGTGAGTGGGGATTGCTCATTGTCTTCGAATTTTTTTTATTGGGGTGAGGTTTAGTCGTGGGGTTTGCATGTCCACGACTTAACAAGTATTTAATGGAGTTGAGTACTTGTAAATACTTATTTCATTGAGTTCAATTAAGCTTATGAAGGGTGGGAAGGGTTCCGTAAACTCATATTTTCCTACTTTCTTTTTTGCATGGTGGTTGGGGACTTGGTTTAGACATGATGTTAGAGTTACTTGGTTGATTTGAGTAGCTTATTGTGACTTGTTGGTGTTGTGAAGAGGTCGGATTGGTTGTGTGAAGAATCCATGGCTGAAACCTAGTACTGTGTTTGCTTGTAATCAGGTTCACAATTAGGATTTCGGATTGCTTGTTTGGTGCAGGGGTGCTTTATTTTTGTGGTTTGTTGTGTTACTTATGGAAGGCTAAGTGTTTCTAGAGAGATACTCTGCAAAGGAGGTGGTTTAGGGCAAACAATTTACCCTAGAATCAACCCTGTGCAGGATCCATGTCCTCATATCGGCCTTATATCTGTTAAAAATTCGTGTTGATCTCAATCTTGTGAAGTCTTATTACTCCCACTGGTTGTATATTTCAGGAGGGCATGGAAAGGAAGGAGATTGGTCATGATTGGAGTGATGGAGTCTTCAATTTTTGTGTGCCATTCAATGTCATTCAGCAGCTAATGGTAGTGGAGTTTCCTCATCTACTGCACTTGACTGGCACGTCAAATTAGATTATTCCAACCTCAATAAATTAAAGCTGCTGGTCCTTAAAACTTGCATGGTGCTCCTATCCTTAGGTGCGAGTCATGTGAATTGTCAAAGCACACCCGCACTTCTCTCCCTTCAAGATCTAGGTCTAGGTCCAATAAATTGTTTGAGCCGATTCACTCTGATATGTGGGGACCCTTAGCAATCCCTAATCCAGCTCAATTTAAATATTATGTTCTATTTGTTGATGATTGTAGTCGCATGTCTTGGATTCACTTAATGAAGGAAAGGTTTGAAGTTTTTGCAAAGTGTCAGTCTTTTGTGAATGAGATACAAGTCCAACACAATGCCACCATTAAAACCTTTCGGTCTGAAAATGCACTAGAAAACACTTTTGCCCCCTTCAAACAATACTTCGTTGCACATGGCATACTGCATGAGACTTCATGTGCCTATACCCCACAACAAAATGGTGTGGCTGAGGGAAAACTTAGACATCTTCGCGAGCTCACTCGAAGTCTCATGACTCACATGCATGTACCTAAACATCATTGGCCAGAAGCTATTCTCACAGCTTGCTATTTGATCAATCGCATGCCAGTACCCCTCTTGATAATGCTATCCCTCATCCACTTGTATTCCCTGATCAACCTTTGTTTTCTATTAAACCTAAGACTTTTTCTCCATGCTCTTCCCGTCAGGAAAGATAAGTTGTCAGCCAAAGCTACCAAGTGTGTGTTTTTAGGGTATTCCAGATCTCAAAAGGGTTACTTATGTTATTATCCTACCCTTCGAAAGAAGCTCATCACCATAGATGTTACATTCTTTGAAGACATTCCCTTCTACACCTCTTCGGGACCTATTCTATCCACACCTCTTACCATTGTCCACATGCTCCTCGAGTCTAATCCAACACAACATGACTCCCTGCCTTCTTCACCTCCCACCAACAGATATGCTAACCCACCTCTGGTCTACACACGATGACAGAAACTGAATGAGTCCTTACCCTCACCATCACCTCCCACCAACAGATTTGCTGACACCCCATGGTGTACACATGCAGACATATGGGGGACTCTACCACTCCACTCCATCAATGAGCTACTGTTCCTCCTGAGATAGGTATGGATCTCAGCACTTCAGCTGCTCTTCTTCCTGATTCATCTAATTGGAATATTCCTAGAACTCATGTGGAAGCATTGCAAGATAACTGCTGGAAACAAGCTATGGAGGATGAAATTCAAGCCTTAAAGAACACTACATGGACACTGTTTGTTTTACCTAAAGGTAAAAAGGTTGTTGGCTGTCAATGGGTATTTACTGTGAAACTCAGCTCTGAAGGCTTCCAAGATAGATTTAAAGCAAACTAGTAGCCAAGGGATTCCATGAAACTCATGGCCGGGACTATAGTGATACTTTCTCTCCTGTACCCAAAATGAACTCAGTTCGAGTTTTAATTTCCTTGGCAAGCCAACCTTGGCTGGCCTCTTCACCAACCTGAGGTAACTGATGCTTTTCTTCATGGAGATCTTCAGGAAGAGGTGTACATGCAGCAACCTCCTGGATTCATTCTTGAGGAGGAGATTGACAAGGTTTGTTATCTTCACAAATCCATATATGGCTTAAAACAGTCTCCAAGAGCCTAGTCTAAGAAATTCAATCCGATCCTAATTGAATTTGACTTTAAAAAGTGTCTGATTATTTGGTCTTTGTTAAGAAGAATCTGTTATATTGATGGTCTATGTTGACGACATCAGGAAGTGATGCTATTGGTATAAATGAGACAAAAGAGTAGTTAAAATCAAGCTACAAATTAAGATTTTAGACAGCTCCATTATTTCCTTGGCATTGAGGTTTTAATGTTACAAAAAGGTAAGTCAGAAAAAATATGCGGTCGATATGCTACAGGACACAGGTTTTATCAAAGCAAAACCACTGGATTTACCTATTGAGTTCGGAACCAAACTTCAATCAAATGAAGGACAACTATTAGAAGATGCTGGGAGGTAAAGACAGCTAGTTGGTAAATTGATTTATCTAACCATGACAAGGCCTGACATTTCTTTTGCAGTCAGCTTAGTCAATTTATGCAACAACCTAGATTACCACATTGGAATGCTGTTGTGAGAATTCTGAAGTACCTAAAGGGGTGTTCTGCAAAAGGGTACTATACACAAAGCATCAATCAGGGCAGTTTTCGGAAGTAGAAGGATTTCCGGATGCTGATTGGACAGGTTCTATATCTGATCGAAGGTCTACATTTGGCTATTGTGTGAAGTTGGGAGGAAATCTTGTAATTTGGAAGAGTAAGAAACGAAGTGTAGTCGCCAGGTCATTGGCTGAAGCTAAGTATTGAGCTATTGCCAAGGCTAAAACTGAACTCGTTTGGATTAAACTATTGCTCGAGGAACTGGGTTTTCCTATTTACAAAGTAATGACATTGTGATGTGACAACCAAGTTGCGATTCATATTGCCCATAATCCAATGCTCCATGAGAGGACTTAAAACATTGAAATAGACTGCCACTTCATTTGAGACAAGGTGAAAGAGAAAACTATCATGTTGGAGCACATTAGGTCTGAAGTTCAGTTGGTTGATATCCTGCTTAAGGCTTTACCTTTTGTTCGACACCCTACAATCCAAGATATGTTTGGAGGTCACTCCTTCATAGCTTGAGGGGGTGTGTTAAATATTAATTTTGATGCCGTGTATTTTGTGTATTAGATGATAAGATCTCTGTACATTAGTTGTTAGGGTGTGTATTAGTTGTTATAGAGGATTTCTAGGGTTTAGTTATGTGAGCCTATAATCCCTTATTTCATGGGATTAGTTGTAACTATTTGTATATTATAAGATAAAGGAATGTCTAAGTGGACTCACCTTTCGAGTCACCTTTTGTAAAAAGTATAGTTTTTTTATTGAAGTCTTTAATTAAAACATGTCATAAATCCTCTAACTATTTTATAATATTAACCTTTATTTCTTATTCATACAAGCAACTTAAATTATAATTGGAAAAAATTTATATGAGCTACACACATATAGTTTACATATAGTTTATATGAGCTACACATTTGAGTTGAACCTTTTTTAGTAAGTCCCACAAAATAATATTTAAATATAATAAATGTAGAGTACATAAGCATGAAGTTGATAAAATTTTATGTTTTTTTATATCATTATGACTTACTTTTAGATTTTTTAAATAAACACTTAGATTTAGTTCAAATTTTACAATTACCCCTATTATTTACTTTTCAATTTATCTATGTAGATTTGATTAGTGGAACCCCCAAAATTCCTCTAAATAAAAGCTATATATGAAGTGTAGCTCATGTATATAAAGCTCAATATAGTTTTACCTTTTTATTATTAAATTAGAAGTAGAAAACCTAAATCATCTAAAATTATACCCTATTTTAAGTTTAGCAATTCTTAAATAAGTAGATTTCTTAAATTAACAAAGTAATAAATATTGAATAATTAATAAATAATAATATATCAAGATTTTTAAAATGAATATACTAAAAGATAAATCAAGTATTACAAATAAATATAATGGAAAAAACCCTCGATTAATTACTATGATATTCCAAATCAATTTAAAAATTAAAAGTCTACATCACTTGAGAATAGTCAAATACAAGAATAATGAATGGATAACAATTATATAACGTCATGCATTAGGCGGGTAACGGCTAGTGTGTTTATATAAGAGGAACCATCTATTAAAAGAGTAAACAAGACTTAGTCAGCACTCTCTACCTCAAGAAGGTTACGAAGGCTTTCAGCATAAAACCCCACAGACGACAAACTCTGAATGAAGAAGTCCTGAAATTATAATTTTGCATTTGAGCAACATCGAGATTGAAAACCAAAATACCAAGAACCAACAATAGGCCATAGGTACACTCTGAAATAACGCTGAGTAACCTTTGATCTAGACTGAACAGCAGGGTCTGTGCTACGAGAAAGTAAGCGTGCAAGGGGAAGCATCTCAGAAACTTCAGCACCAGGAACTTCTAATCTCATCCTCCACCTGCCCATAGAAGACATTGCATTGCCCAAATGCCCAGCCATGGCCATTTTCAAGAATCCTCCACTCTCCTTGTCAACAGGATACCGATCACGAGAGCCAGGGAGTACATATTCACCTTGAAGTTCATATTTGCTGTTAGCTTGCTCAAGAACTGTTTTCTCAACGGTAATCTGGCACAACATAAATAACCTCAGACCAGATGAAAAATAATGAACGGAATTTGTGCAAGGGGATTGAAATATGCGTTTTAGCAACATAAAAATTATATGGCCACAACATCAGAAAGGCAAAGATACAAAAAAGGATCAATTTACCCTACACAAATGAATAAATGTGAAACTAACACACTAAATCAAACACTTTAAACTCTATAATCGGCAAGAAAATGATGTGAAGAGTTTTATTTTATCTGGAAGGAGTACTTACAACATCCCCACTCCATCGAGCTGCAAAGTCTAGAGCTTCACCCAGCACACCACTAAATTTCGGGTGCAGTAAGCTAAGCATTCCATGACCCCTTCTTTTCTGGAAATTTAGCTGGAGCTCTGCCTGATTATATTGCAAATTATACACCTTAGTCAGATTGCAATTAAACATCAAAATATTCAACATCCAACATTTTTAAATTGCATAGATAAAATGAAAAAAAAAATTAAGCAAGAAACATTTCATGCTATTAAACAATGATAACTGGCATTAATCATTACCCTTTGTACGGTTCCTCTAAGGGAAGCAAGCTCCAGTTCATCAAGTGGCAAATTACGAAGCTATTCATTCAAGCCAAGATATTCAATTAAGGTAAAGAACCCTTTGCAATGTAGACAATTACCAACCATAAATGAATCCAGAGGCAAATATTAACTTGGAAAGTATTTCAAAGTTTAAGATACCTCCAAACTTGCAGAACACTCAGGTTGATAACTAATATTGGACCTAAGTTGCCCCTTCTGAAGAAAAACAGTCAGTTTTCTATTCTGCAAAATATCTTCTGTAGAAGGCTGCAATGACCCCACAGCTTCCACCACTAAATTTTCATCAGGTCTTCCTGTAGCATCAAGCTGAAAAAAAGAAATACAAAAATGTAAACCAAGCAAATAGATATATTGACGACTTTAGGGATCATGAATGGCAGGGAAAAATTGCAGGTAGAATATTGTTATCACGTCAATTTAGAAATTATAAGCTCTTGCTTGCATCCACCTTCATCTTTTCATCAGAAATGCTAAATGAACCAATCAGTTGAGGTGCTAGAATCAGCTGGTTTAGCTTAATTCCTGTCAATGACACATCTCCAATGAGAGTGGTTTTCTCACTGCCAAACTTCTCTTTGCCCAAATCATTTGCTTCACGGGACATCTGTTCAACACCAGCTGTTACTGCAGGCTCAATCCTAACTACTTTTCCTTGAAATTTGATCCTTCCAGTTGCTTTCAAATGAATTGGTCGCAAAGAATCCAAAGAATAAGAAGAAAAAAGATCAAAAAATTCAAAGCCACGCATGCGAAGATCCAAGTCAACACCCTCAATTTTAAAAGATAACCTTCTCCTTGTGCTGCTGTCTTCTTGTTGCATCAAATCATCAGGATAAGTAGTCTGAACTTTTGTATACAGATCAAAAGAAACAGAAGAAGAGCGGATAATGGCATATTCATGTGAGATAATTATATCTCCACGAGCATCACTAAAAGACTCTTCTGCTTTTGGTGCAGCCCATTTGATGTCAAACCGCCTGATAAATACAGTATGCTCATCAGTGAATAATGCAGAATCTAAGAAATGGAAAAAATACTTATATAGCCACTTTGAGTCAAGTTGCTTCAGATTTGATCACTAACTCAAAAAATAGGAACTACTCTTACGGTTTTAGAAGAGATCCTAAAAGTTTAGCCTCTCCGTTCAGTTCCCCAATCTTGAGATTGGCCATCTCAACTTTGGAAGGTAAATACCTTCGCAGGAGTTTGTCAAAGTAGAAGGACCCAGACAAATTAACTTCCATTGCTGAATTATCCAATTCTCCCTGTAAAACATATATATATGATAGCAAATGGTTCTATACCAAAATAAGAAGAATTCCCTTAATGAAAATGATTATGAAGAAAATAATTGAAAATTTTTGAGCCACTATGATTCATATGTTTATATTCCTGATGCAGTGCTATTCCAGAACAATGCTTTGATTTTGTTAACTTGTTTGTTTTCTTGGTTTGTTAGGCTTGTTTTAGTCTTGTTTTGGAGTTGGTTGCTATTTTAGACAAAGTGTTCTGGCTGTTTCCCTAATCTTATGCAAGAGGGCATTTTTTGTCTAGCGAAATACAAAAGCCCTACTCACCCAGGAGGTCAAAAATCAGACTTATAAATACTCAAATCTAGAATCTGCCCAAAAAAGGACAAATATGGTATTGCCAAACATAGCAAAGTTCTTAAAATACATCAAAGACAACAGACAATAATACCTTACCTCCGGACAAATCCAAACATTTCCAGCACCTCTAATTTCACCTCCGTCCAAAAGAGCAACTCTTATGCCATATAAATCAGCAACCTGAGAAAAACAAAACCTAAATGATGCCAGTCTAATAAGACAATGAACTCAACAAATGCGCCTACTACCACTCCAACTAACAAACACACTTCTGGAAATCTGCAAATCAAAGTCAGATTATACAAACCAATTGGCATCCTATAATTCAACACATGCAAATTAAAGATCCTTAATTCATGAAAAGAAAGTTACAACTAATACCAACTACACAAAAACCTTGTGGGTTATCTGCAAATCAAAGCAGATTAATTGCTTGGTCATATGGTGGAACACTTGAGTCCATTGAGAGACCATTTCAATTAAAACATGATTTTTATCTTGTAATTCACAATACTAGGCCTCAACATACTTCGAATTATGCTTTATTCACTTCTTCAGTAAGCACCATAGCACCACATGTACCTGACTGGCTTTCATTGTACTCCCATACCCCAAGAAACTTATCTATCCAATCAATAAACATTTATCTGATAACTGCAGAAATGTTGATCATTGTTATTTTGCTAAAAAAATCATTTTTTCTTGGGGTTTCTGAATTCGAACTTCACTTATTTCTCTGGTCTAAGTTGCTACATGAAACAAGTAGCCCCATCCAATTTGGATTTTTTCAACCCAATCATCAAAGATGAGCAGCTCGGGAACCTTTCATTGAACTACAAAACACAAAATTTAAGAATTTTCATAATAATAACTTACGCTATTGTCGGTGTTAAAAGTAAAATTTGCTGATACATAAGAAAACGGAATTCGATCAAAGGCTGCTACAGCTCCAGCTTCTTTATTTGTGGACAGAGTTTCAGACGCAGCAGAGGGAGCAAAATCCGTTCTAAAGCATGCTGTTTTCCGCAAAATCATGCCACTTCCAACAAATATTGGAGCGTCAAGAGGACCCTGACAATTAAAAACAGCAGATGCCAACCCAGCCACCTAAAGCCATCCAAGTTGAAGTTAAATCAATTTTTTAGAATACAAACATAGAAAATAAAAAGAAAAAAGAAAAAGATATGGTTAGTAGGGGCTCATAACACATATATATACAAGGAAAATATATCCGATGATGTATATCTATACTTATCAAGGAGTCACTTCTATGCCACACATCGTGGAGACACGTTTAAATAAATATAGGAGAATATGAGCTAAGGAAGAAGATGCTATGTATTAATTGACTATAATATTTTGTTTGCCTATAAAATAAGGCTTCCCATTGTATCTAGATATGCTTGAGTTGAAATGAATTGAGAATTGGCCAATAGCTTTTTATTTATCTTTTGTTATGTAGGAGTAGTTGTTAATTTAGAAACTACCATGGCATATTGCATCATCCGATTACTTGATAAATCATAAACTAAATCTGACTAATGTTTCTATTCATGCAACAAAATAATCACCCCGAAATAAACCAACATTTACTTGCACTATTAGGAAAGGTTTGTGTTGTCTCGCCTAACAGCATTTTACAATACAAATAAAAAAAGAAGGTTTGCCAATAGGCAATAGCCCACCATCATATTGAAACTTATTTTACACGTTTTAATATTAGATAAGCAAAATTAATTTTCAGCAAGATTGCCAATGCTTACTAATCAAAATAAGGGGGCCATAATAAAACTACGAAAGATAAGGTTAGTAAGGTCTCATATGCAAGAAGAAATGGATTCAAACACTTGATAAAGCTACATCTGATCAATGTTTCCATTCCTGCCACAAAATTATCTGCTAAAAACCAAAAATAACCATTTTATTTATTTTTTACTTGTATTATTGTCTGCTTCTTTACCATCATTTGCTAACACTATTAGGAAAAGACAGGAACAGCTTATGCTCTCTTCTAAAACAGCAGATAGTAATACATATGCACAAAGAAAGCATTACTGAAAGCCCATTATTGTACATAAACTAATTTTACACCTTTTATAACTAGATATGCAATATATAACGATGTGTGCAATGTACCTAAACCTAGGGCATAATGGTGTTAACTTGTGTTACAATATTGACATTTAAGGGACCAAAGTCAGTAGCTAGTTTCATTGAGGCCATTAGTTGTAACCTTGGAGAGATAACGCAAGAATCCTTGGCAATCAGTCTCAGTAAAAGCCAAAATAATATCCACAAGAATACATGTTAGAGATTGTAATTTTCACTTCACAAGCATAAAGACATCCTTGATAGCAAACATGTGAGGATGGCTTCAAAAAAGGGATTTGCAGTCAGAAATGGTGAACAAATTTCTACAATAGGATATGAAGAATGTGCAAAGGCAACAGAAAATCATCATCATCATTAATAAACAAAATAGGTGTACAAAATCAAGGAATACTAAAATGCAATAAAAAAGGAGAAACCAACAATATAAGCCAATAAAACAATATTAATTAACCATACCGGGAACACTAATGGTCGCATCTTGAAAGTTCTCATAAGAGCATTTACTTCCACTGAGTGAACCTGCAAATAAAAAAAACAACTGAGAGAATATGGCAGAAAAATACAAAACAAAAAGTAGCATTTGGTGAGACAAAAAACATTAATAAGCACTTGAACCCACAAAAGTGATCTCCGTAATAACCTACACTAAAGATCAAGTGAGCCTAAAATCTAGAAAATTGAGAGAAAAAATTGGACCTCAACTTATATAATCATGAAAAAAATCAATTAAACATATGGTTAACATATTACTTGAAAAGAAATCTACTCCAAATGGTGAATGTCCTCCACAACAAACAACTTATGCGCACCAAGTGTGGAGCAGTTAAAAACTTAAAATCAAGATCCTTGTAATACGCCCCCGAATGTGGACCAAATCAATCAGAATTTATAATCAGCAAATAGAAATATTTCAACTTTCAGCCCCAACTAAATTACATTCAAGCCAAACTGTGACAATAAGAATAATAATAACAATTAGGAATAACCTGGCACATTAGATGAAACTCCCCATCCTCAGGATTTAGACCAAAGTCACCTGACGCCTCCAATGGAGCTTCTCCAAACCAGCCACTTGCGTTGTGAACAAAAATTCGACGGCCCCGAAAACATAAACTAGCAGTAACATCCTGCATAAAGGGTAGTTAAACAATGAAATTAGAGACAAGCAAGTGTAACCTAGAATGTGAAGGCGACAGGAGTTAAAACAAGGATGGCCTCACCAGAAAGAACTATTTCCATTTTCGTTTTGAAAGGAATTTTTAAATATCCAAAAAAAACTAAAGGCAAGACATTAACCATTAATAGTCATCATTATCATCATCAATGTGGCAATTTTCAGTTAAATGCCCTGCCCAATGCTACCCTTCAAAAAGGGAAAAAAAGATTAATATTCACATTCAAATTGATTATACAAAAAGGAAAACCTTTTCCTGTTAGGTGCCTTGCCTAATGTGGCCCTCCAAAAAGTAAATCTTTCAATTTCTATGCAAAATATTCATCACCATCATTATAATCATCATCATCTATGTGGAAATTTATCTATTAGCTGTCCTGCTTAGGGATGGGTACGGATAAGAAAAATAGATTTAACATGGTCATATCTATTCCGATACAAATCCGAGCCAAATCTGAATAACGATTCCCTTTTATTCCATAATATCCAAATCCACCAAACTTGTATCTAATTCATATACGATTCAAAGTGATAAAAAAATAAAATAATAAAAATTTTGATTTGAAATGTGAGAAAATTACTATTTTAAAAAAATTATAAAACATCCAATGAATTACTGATTGGATCACCCCAAACCCATATCAACCAAAAAGTCTAAACCCATATCCAATCCAAACTAGTTCGAATTGAATATCAATAAGCTTGATACAAATCACATTTACTAACATCGAACATCTGAATCCATCCCTAACCCTGGTTAATGCTACCTTCATAAAGAGAAAAATAAGATGAATATCCACATTTAAATTGATTTTGCAAAAAATCATTTTTGTTTTCAAGTGGATATCCTGCCTCATGGGGACCCCCTCTAAAAAGGGAAACAAGATGAATAATTTACATTTCATTTCTTATTTGAAAACCTGAAATATGTGCGGTGCAAAAAATTAATCATTTTGATGATGAGCGTCGAGAAACAAAAACAATCACAAAAAATTAAAGCACAAAGGAGAATGATTAATAACCGACATGAAACTATCTTCCTAAATGATTTTTGGAGCAAAAACCTAATAATCTAGCATAGGGTGGGATCCACAAGGTGAAGAATAAAGAGGAAACAATAGATTAGACTAAATAGATGGAGAACAAAATCTCTTAAACAAACCGTGAAATTTGAAGGAGAATCCAATATAGCAAAATTAAGCCCCTTTACATCAAGCTGTCCATGAAGATTTGGAAAACTCTCTCCTTTTGACATGCATATGTGAACCTGAAATAAACTAAGGATAATTACTGCCAAACAAAAATTCACAGAGAACATAGGCCGAAAGGGATACATTTAACCATGTATGCGTAAGAATAGAGAAGCACCTCACCACTAGCTCTTCCACCATGCCACTTGAGAGGAATGTCAAGAATCCTTTCAAAGAGCTGGAAAAAGATGACTTGGTCACAAAAGATAAAAGGCAACTTTTAAACAGAAAAATGAATCTCATTCCAAAAGTGATCAATCAAAACATATTAAAGTTTATAATTATTTCAAACTGAATACAAAATTAAAAGGTTACCGGAGCAAAAATGTTAGCCACTTTTAGGTTTGCATGCCACTTATGCTCGGCAGAGTCAACAAAAACATCTGTAGCCAAGTAGCCACCTCCAGCAGGTGACAGCTCAGATCTCCACTCCCTGCAAAGTCCACTCAATTGCACATGCACTCGACCATAGTTATTTTGGAATTTCACATGCCCATTCACATTATCCAGCACTCTGAGTACAAAAAAAAAAACATTATTACGTAAGCCAATGGGAAAAAAATAATAGCAATGAACTGTCCAACTAAGATTGCCTCAAACTCATACATTTAAATTTTGAGCATGCACCATTGAAATATGAGATGTAAGCTACAAAGTACTAGTATTAAGGTTATTATGATCAGTTGTTCATATATTGATTCATTTTATGATTTTAGGAAGTTACAAATTTTTATTTTAAAATATTATTATGCTCATTTTGTCATATTTATTAGGTTTTTTTTGGCCTACAAATGCGGTCTCTCGATCATTGTAACCCAGTTCTTGAAAATACCAAAATTTAGTGAAAGCCAAGTTTTAGATCTAAACTCAAACCATCTTCACGACCTGTCGGTTCTTTTCTCCCACCTTTCTAATGGTTCAGTTCCCTTCCTTTCCAAATCAATATCCAACTTCTCTAACATTTTTTCTTCCCCTTGCCGTCAATTTGGTATCCAAAGGCTAGGTTTCAACCATACTTATTTCTGCTCGGCTCAGCCACAAACTTGGCTCCATCTGTTCATCATAGAAACATCATTTTCACACATTATTGTTCCATTATTTCAGCACAGCTTCTGAAAATTGAAATTTCTATACTTAGAATACAAGTTTTACCCCTTAATTTCTCAACACTTACAATGACAAAGGAGAAGTCATAAGAAGGCTTAACAAATCACTCAACTAGTAAGCATACCATACATTGTACATAATAAAATAACTTACTCCTGGTCAAACCACATGCCACATAGCAACAAAATTACACTGTCAAAATCAACCCCAATAATGCAGGATTTGTTCCTTCAATAAGCAAAATTAGATATGCAAATTTATATACAGTGTATAACACTCAAAAGTGCCAGTTTTGTGCAACCTAGGCTAGTTAAACAAGTAAACATCACCCCAAGAGAGTAAATGCAAGTATCGTTCATTCATCATTGATTCCTAGATCACAGTAAGACAGCAGCAGATGGCCTTGATGAAAAATTCAAAATTATGTTTGTAGGTGTCATCACTCATTAGCTCCCAAATATCACTCTCCAGCCTCATTCAAATCCGGGCTTTTTTTGTCTGGTCAAAAACTTCTTTTTTCATGATCATCTAATATAGATAATTCAAGTCTGTTTTGATTTTTTACTTCCCATGAACGCATTCCTCATTTCTGTGATATGTTCATCATTGATATTTTCGGCTGAGTAATAAATGATACATATATCATCTTCAATATTCATTTTTCACATTTTTATTACAAGCCATTTTTTTACAAGAAAAAAAAATACCTGGGTTCCCTATCACCATATCCTAGTAGCATAAGGGTACCGCCAGAAAAATTTACAGAATCCACTGTCAGTGGCAGAAGCTTCTCAATGCAAACACTTTGAACAGTACCATATCCGTCAGAATATTCTGCTACCAGATCATCAAGTTTGACAATCATTGATGATTTCAGTTTCTGAAATACGCCAAACAGATGATCAATAATTGCTTTATGTGCATGCTTCCACTGAAAACTACAACTCATTTTTGAAGGAAAAACAAAGTTGGACCAAGGTATTTTCATCCATGGTCTAAATGCAAAGAAAAGACCATGTGAAGCTCTATGTCCTTCTGAGCCATCTTCAGTTTGGGCATCCTTTAAATCTCCATTCTTGGAAGTAGCATGGTGATCTGAACTAGCACTTATGGTGTGAACTTTTCTAGCAAGAATAAAAAATGGCCATCTGAAAGAATCAGATCCCCTATCAAGATTTCCCATACATTTTCCTTTTTTGTGCTGGCCGCACTTAAGCCTCCCTCCACTCTGTATACTTTCAAAAGACCCACCAGCAATTTCAATGGGTGCATCCTCTGAACGTTTCTCTACTTCAACTTGTGGCGAGTCAAATGCATCGCTCAACATCGTTTGCTCATCTTTCATTACAACTGAAGGTGATTTTCCCTGGGAGGTCTCTGCCCCGTCTAATTTTTTACCTTCTAAGCTACAGAAGTAGGCAATTGCTGCTACTCTGGATCTCTCTAAATTTTTTTGTATAAGAGCAGAGTCCTCAGAAATTGGCTCTTTCTTGTGAAAATTCCTCTTAAGACTTTGCCTAATAGGTCTTGGTCTCAATGTAGACCACATATTTGGAGCAGCTCGTGAAATCTTCACACCAAATGATTTCTCCAAATCAGCATGTTTCATACTGTATTCCACATCAGTATCAATGCAATGATGATCTCTCCAATGCATGCGTTCATCCATACAGGAAGAATTTGAAGAGCCAGTAGAATTGCTAAGGCCGCTATTCAAAACCCCAACCATTGAGGCATATGAGGATTGTTCTGGCACGATATACCCCACTTCTGCAGCTTCCTTAGCAGCTAAGCTTCTTTCACAGAGCCATAGAGTAGCAGCTTTTTCTCTAGCAGCCCTCCTAGTTTTTGTTTTATACTCTATCCCTTCTTCGGAAGAACAATGTCTTGATACTGAAGATACATCACCTACAGTTGATGAAGGGATGCCCATCCAGGAAAAATCCTCCTTCTGAGCTACCAGAACATTTGGTCTAAAAAGTACAGCATCAACAACTATTTTCCCTCTCCTTAAACTTGCAAATGGATGCCAACGGAGTTTCATACGTGGTATCTCACCACAAGAAAACTCCTCCCCATGAGGCCCTATTGAACCAGAATCCAAGCTGATCCCAAGAGGTGATAGGCTATGCACCTTACCAAAGGTGAGGTCACGCTGAAAGTATTCACTAAGGATAGAACAAACAGATGGTAAAAGCTGGGCCTCAATAAAAGCTTTAGCCTTCACTTGGCCATACCATACCAACAACCCCACTGCTGAAATCACTGCAATAAATGTGGAACACCTAATCAAAAGCAAACCCTCATTATACAGATGAACAAACGACTTAACCAAAGTGTTGCTCCCAGTAAATGACTCTTTTATGCAACGAATCTTGAATTGATATTTCAACAGATTAGTCCTCGCAGAAAAGTCGGTATGTCTTCCACCAAAATGAGGCAGACAGAACTTCTTATCTCCTAGTAGACCCTTCAAACCTAAGCACTCCACTAAACACTTACGTTCCAGCAGTCCTCTAACCTTGTATCCTCTATTGTTCCTTCTAACTCCACAAAATAATGGAGAAGTATCCATGAATGGACTTTGCAAAGCATAAACATTCATTTTATCCGCCATATCTATCAGATGACTACCATTAATCAGGGACCAAGAACTTAGTCTCGGTCCCCTCGTTCTTCACTGTCAACTTATACCAGAAACACCTGGCCCTAACAAAAAGCAGAAAGCAGCGTAAGCTCCAATACAACACGATATCAATGCTTAAGGAGCATCCAGACAATCTACAAAGAAAACAACTTTCAAATAAATATGAAGCAGAAAAATCGACTAAAAAAATGACTTTAGAAAACGCACATTGGCACATTGGTTGGTTTATCATTACCCAGGAAAAAGAAGCAGCTCGCCCCAGCTCAGCAACATTGAAATAATCGCTTCAAAGAAGCAACTCGATAGGCTCATGTTAACAGAATGATCACAAAGAGTGAATAAACTGTTCCCACTAGTCAAGACCATTCAAATTAAGTGCTCAATGTGAATTGCACAACATTGCTCAACCTCACTTCCCATCCCATCGACTATTAATAAAAAAATACTCCCACCCCCATCAACAAAAAAAGAAACCAGCAACCAGCAATACCATTAACAAAACGGACCCAAAAAAACCCCACAATTTAGAGTACAAAATTCATCAGACATCGAAAGCTCAAATGCAATCCAAGAAAAAGGCAACACACGCAATCCAACAAAAGAGTTCCACCGCAAGCTGGAAAAAAAAAACAAGCACATCAAATTGCAATCCAAGTAGAAGATTGCGGAGAAGAACATGCATTCAACACTTCCTAATTCAAACCACAACCAAAGAAAACGCAAACAAGACAAAACGCCGAACCGGATAGGGAGAGCATCGGCATCAATGAGCGAGATATCCTCGTCGGCTTGCGAGCCTCCTCCCAACTCCTTCGCCGCCGCCGCCGTTGCGTGCACGAAGAGGGTTCTCTGGTTCCGTCGGGGGGGGGGAAGACGGTGAACGTTGGCACCTTAAAAGACTTAATTACCCTCAGAAGCTATAGGAGGAGAGGCGGCGCCACCGTTGAATTACGAGGGTGGATTCGGGTTTTCTCGTCTCCGTGTGGTGGTGGTATCGGCTAGCCCCAATACGGGCATTCACTGGACGCCATGTCCGGCTCTTGTAATCGGCTCGGATTAGTTTAATCAAATTGAGTGTGCTTTAAATTTCCATTCGAATACCAAGAAAAAGAAAAACAGAGAAAACCTACAGAATCTCTAAATGCAGTTTTTAGGAGAAAAAATAAATGTATCATATATGAATTGCAAGGGATTCTAAGTAGCAAACCTTAATTAAACAGAACCAATTGCAAACACAAAACCCAATTCTCAGTAATTTAAGACTCCCCTTTTTTAATTTAGAGATGTCTAATGATCCCCCTATGTCAATTTGCAATCAAATTTTCAAGCTTAGATGTATCTTTTGCTAGAACAAGCAAAGCTGGGGGCATGGGGCATCCATCCATGTCCGTATCTGAATTTTTTTATAGACATTATTCACGTCCGTGCATCGAAAAATTTCATACGTCACTGTATTAAACCTGAGGTAGTTTCACCAAAAAAGGAGCATTACTTACTCTTTTATCATAGAGAGCGGTATTGCCCAACATACATGGTAGAACAAACATTCATCACATTCTAGAACTCATTTGCAGAGGAGGCGCACCAGACCGACATCTTTACCACGCCCGTAATATTTTACCAAACAAAAAAAAAAAAAAAAAAGCTTCGAAGATCATCCCAACTCATATTTGTAAAAAGAGAACCACTGTTTATCTCGCAATTGACAGATGAAACGGGAAGAACCAAAATGTAACACATCATCATTACCACACATCCCCTGCTGCGAAAATTGGCAATTAATCTTACACTCTTCACCGAGGGGGTTGTTGGTTGTAGTGATGCTTCTCTTTCTTCTTTGCAGCCGCTACCTTGGCTTTCCTAGCAGCTGCCTCTACAGAAGCGGCCCTGGCCGCAGCATCCAGCTCCTTGTTTGAGGCCTTCTTCTTCTTCATAGAAGCCATTTTTTTCAATCGCTCTTTGACGTCAACATTTGAGGGCTGCTCTTCTGCTGCTTCAGAAACAACTTCCTCCGACACAGCATTCGTATCAGATCCTCCATTAGCTTGCTGATCCTGTTGTGATGCCTCCTTGACCTTTTTAGCTTTCTTCTTTTTTGCACTTTTACTCTCGATAGGACCATTCTCCTTTTTATCCATATCTGTTGTATCCTCAGATGGTTTCTCTTCTGCAGCCCCTGCAACTTCAGAATCGTCAGCAAAAATCTCTGCAATTTTTTTTAAAAAACAGATAACCTTATGGTCTAGCTAGAAAAAAATAATGATCAAAATCCACAATAAGAACAATCACACGAAATAGTTTTACACAAAATAAGGCCTATAAATTAATGAGTAATAATCAGCTATAAGGTCTTACAGCCAATTTAACTATAAGACCCAATCAGCAACTAAGCAAGTATAAGTGGTAGGACCTGTTTATGAATAATCATCAATGTTATATCCTCCAAATTAAACCCAAATTCAATCCAGTATACCTATTAAAGAAAGATTTAGTATATTAGCGGAGATTGTGCTTACTATCTTTAACTTAGTTATCTAATTATGAAGAAATGACTAAATTAGTTTACAATTTAAGTCAGGTCGTACAGATAGTATGAGAACCAAGCTCGTTGCGCATTGGATGGTGGGTTAGACTAGACGTGTAATAAGTCGCTAGCCACAAGCCAAGAGTAGGAATTTTACGGATAGAATTGGCAGGAATTCCGAAGATAAAATTTCATAATGTAGGTGGATTGTGATATCTTCAAATTAGCCTCTTATCTAATACTTATTCGAGAAAGATCTAACATATTAGTGGGAACGGTGTTTACAATCTTCAACTTGGTTAGCTATTTTTTAGCAAATGACTATACTAGTGGGAATGGTGCTTACAATCTTCAACTTGGTTACTGTACATCATCGTTGCACCTACTTTTCATAAAATATATGTTCCAATATAACCTAGTCTACTTCAAAATTACGCTTACCAGGTGTACTGACAAGATCGTCCGACTCTTTGTTGGAGATTCCCAATTCGGCTAAGACGGCATCAAGCTCTGCTAGCTCCTTTTTCTTCAATTCTTTCTTCGATAGCTGTCTTTCAGTATCTTTTGGTGGAATTAGAGCTGATACAGGCTTTTTCAAAGGTTCTTCAGCGATAAGAGGCTCAGGTTGAGGTTCAGACTCCAGATCATGTTCATCATCAACATCATCATCCCCTTCATCAAGTAAATGATCCACCTCACTCTCACTTTCCTGAATCAACACGTCTCAGTCAATAATAGTAAAGCCATTGATCATTTCATGAATAGAAACTTCTTGGTTCAAATGACAAATTGGCGCACCCAATTTGATACCCTCTTCTGCACAATTCAGCAGGTGGCTGGGTTCAAAACTCATGAAACTAAAATGAAAAAGGTATTGCACAAAGAAAGTGTTTTTTTTTGTAATAAAAATGACGTCGTTGTAAAATATTCTCAAGCATGAGCAATGTAATTGAGTGCAACTGTACAAAACTAGCTAAAACATAATACGGATTGCACACTGAAACACAAGAAACTAGCTCAAATCCTTGATTCACATTAGCATGACATAACAAAGTAAAAGATTAATCTTGAGAGACAGAAAAGATCCGTAAATGATAAACGACAACACCAGCAAACGAATGAATCTAACCAATACCAAACAAATGCACTAAAACATGTGATCCATCAAATAACTGAACAAACTGATTTCAATGAACACCAATAAAAAACACAATACCACCTACCCATCATAAAACCACGTCAATCCAAAATATAATCCCCCCGAAAAACAAAACAATATGAGAATTCGAACCATACCAAAACAAAATCATTAAGAAAAACAAGAAAAAATGCATCAAATCAAAATCAAGAATCAGACCCAGATAAAATAATTGGCCCATCACCTCCACAGGGGTGGTGCTCTCCTTGTGCACACCCTCCGGCTCCGCCGCGTCCCACGCCGCTCGAGGAGGCGCCGTCGTAGCATAGTAGTCATCCTCGTCGTCGTCAACATCCGCCCAGGACTTCACCGTCAGAGGAGCCGGCGCCCAAAAGACCTGCTGCTCCGGCTCCTTCCCCTGGCCCTTCCCTCCCTTCTTCGACGTTCCCTCCTCCTTGTCGCTCTTCTTCTTCCTCCGCAGCGTCTCGAGCGCCGCGAAAACGTTCGTCTGGCTCCCTCCGCCAACCATCGCCACCCGCCAAAACTAAATAACGCAGCTTTGCGCCCCCTCTACCCAACCAAATCGCGCCAGGAAAGTCTCGAAATGGAGCTTCTCGACCGATCGAAGCCGAAAAAGGAATCGACTTTCGGAAAACCCAGATCGGGTGCCCCGGTTCAACGACGTCGATCGGAGAAGAGAGATCGGATTGTGGAGGAGGAGAAGGACGATGAAGATAATATCCGGGGAAGGGGGGCAAGATTAGGGTTTGGAGGCCGGGCGTAGGGAAAGGGAAGCAGGTTATTGTGGGTAGTGTCATCCAAATTTAGGACGACGGGCCAATCAGAGGAGAGGAAATATTACGTGGAGTGGAGGCAAGTCATTTTCGCAGGGAAATTTCGTGGTCAGGGACTTAACTAACCCACACGTGGTGTTCATTAGAGATCTTGTCGGCTCACGTTTATGCTTACACGACTTTAATGCCCTACCCGCTTAAAATTTTAAAAGAAGAAAAATTATAATTATTAAATCCAATTTATAAAATTGAAGATTTTTAATAAAGTTTTCTTAATTGTTCTCTAATTATTTTATAATATTATATTTATTTTTTATTAATTTTTTTTAAAATTTTTATTATAATTAGGATTAGCTTTGCTTTCTATTATAATTAGAATTTATTTTAAAATTTATTGTAATTAAGAGTTGTTTTAATTTTATTATAATTAGATTTGTTTCAAATCCCCTAGAGTGGCATCATGTGGTATGAGTAACAGTGAATGCCTTTTTGTTGGCGGATGATTATGCAATGATAATGTGAATATGGCTGTTGAGGGTTTTTTTAAAGAGAATATTCTAACAAAAAATTAGAGTATTCCAAAAATGGGGCCAAAGTAACCGGTCCACCCCAATAAACCAGATCGTGGTAAAAAATCCAATCCAGTATTGGAGTATATCAAGTTTTACTGTCGACTTGAAGTAGCTTTATAAAAACCTTGAAAAATAATAATAAATAAATAAATAATAATTTATTGGTTAGGTGTAGCTTAGCTTATTTTTGGTATCTATAAATTTTTTCTTAATTATCTTTTAGACAAGGGAAGTTATAAAATTTGAGACGAATCTTAAATATTATTTGAGTGTTAAATAAATTTATTTAAGTGTCACATAAAATAATTACATTATATGAGAAATAATATGATTGTAACTTTTCCTCAATCCTGGTACAGAGAATGTGTCATAATTAAGCCGTACTAGCACTATTTTGAAAGACCCTTGTTGGTAGTAAGACTTTAACACGAATTACCATGGTGTTTTACAGGACTTTTTAATTATTTGTAAATTTGTAAATTTCTAAATGAATAATCGTTTTGTATAGTTTTTATTAAAATGTGATCAGGAAGTTAGTTTAGAATTTGCTCAGTTTCTTCTAGAAAATATGAACCATTTATAAAGTTTCAGCCATGTATGCTCTTTTGAGGTTGA
The DNA here is from genome assembly GCA_032619315.1 of Piper longum. Lineage (NCBI taxonomy): Eukaryota > Viridiplantae > Streptophyta > Magnoliopsida > Piperales > Piperaceae > Piper > Piper longum. The sequence goes on along the minus strand of JAVDBV010086537.1, from coordinate 5,392 downwards.
TTATGTTGGGTTAATCCCACATCCCATTTAGAGGGAACCGGTGACTTGTATATAGGCTAACGGGAATGTCTTAATTTTTAAGCTAGCTTTTGGATTGAGAGAGGCCCATGAACCTGTTGTAAGTCACTTTTGGGGTCCGAAGGGCCCAACAAGTGGTATCAGAGCCA
>JAVDBV010086527.1:9762-25411 GCA_032619315.1 Piper longum | reverse complement strand
GAGTTCGGTTGGAGCTCGGCTCGAATTCGGCTCGAACTCGGCTCGAACCAAGCCCAAACACCATAAATTTTGGACAAGCTCGGCTCGGCTCGTTTACATTAAAGCTCGGCTCATTTACATTAAAGTTCGGCTCGACTCGTTTTATAACGAGCCAAACTCAAACACACCCCTGCTCGGTTCGGCTCGGCTCGTTTACACCCCTAGTCTCCACTCAGCGTGCGGTTTATGAACTGACTCGACTCGAATCAACTGGTTCGCTGTAATAAAACCCTTACTCGAGTCACGGGTTTTAGAGGGGTCTGCCATTGGCGGTGGAGTGGCACGTGGTGTGCAGGGTAGTAGAGGCAAGCGACGACAAATGGGTTAAGCGGCGCGCATAGGGTGGCAGAGATGCGGCACACAAAGGGTGGCAGAGGTAGAGGCAACAGATGGGTTGCGTGGCGAGCAGAGGGCGGTGGAGGGGTTACGGGGCAGAAGGGAGTCTACAAGTGGCAGTGGAGGCAATCCCCAGGCAGCAACGGAGGGGTAAGCCGGCGGGGTGGAGGGAGGCTGAAGGCGACGGCGGCGTCCTGTCAACAATACTCAGCTAGCTAGGGTAAGGATATGATTTTGGATTGTTCGCGGACCTTGCTTGGGCCTGACGAACAAATCGAACCATGACTCAATCGGACAAGTTTTGTCTGACGAAGTTTCGGACAAATGCAGGCAATAACTTGTCCGACGTCCATCCGGCTGATGCCCACCCCTATGCTCTCTTATTCATCTCTCCTTCACACATACATAATAGGCTCTATATTATATTGAACTTCTAGGAGACTTTAATTTGAACTAGTTGACGTACTACAATCATTTTTTCATCACACATGTTAGATCTACTTATTATAGTAAAATTCTAGGATATAACACGAAGTAAATTGAAGCAACACCAAAAATAAATGGACTCTAATACTGCTTTTATGTCAAAAAATTAACTCAATAAATAAAATTTTTCTATTAAATCTATATACAAATTATCAATACTATTCACAATTGATATAAAATTAGTCTAATAATTCTCCCCTTTATATATCATTACATCAAATATAGATTAGGCATGCTAAAATGATTCCTTATACTCCCTAATACAATAGAGTAGCTCAAAAAATAAATAGAACTCATACCAAGATTGGCCTTATAGGTTCTTAAAAGAGACTTGAAACATAATTTTAAAAAAGACTCTAAATAGGTTTAATAGGTCTGTTTTAATTTAAAAATTAATTCAAAAATAATATTTTTTATTAGTTTATATATAATTCATCAATATCATTTACGACTAATGTGGGTTTAACCCATTAATTTGAATACTATAACGCTAAAAGCATAATTGACATGTAAAAGTAGAAGATCAAGAAAAAAAATAATAGTAATAGTTTTGTAAGATTATATTTGAAGCATGCTAGGGGAAAGTGTTGATTTTAAATTAGTCACCACGCAGGGACCAAAAGTCCACCCCCCACGTCATTTCTTTTGTGGAAGATAGCGTACTAACATCCTCCACCCACCCATCCACGTTTCTATTCACCAACCTCTTCGTCTTTTTATAATTATATAAGTCAAATTTTTTAGATTATAATTAATATTTATTTTTATTAATATAAGTGGAAAACATATATATAATATTTATTTTATTTTTATTTTATAATATATATATATATATATTATTTATAAATATCTCGTTTATACCGTAATTCCAAAATTAGAATAGGCTTTTATATTGGCTGAGAGGCAATCCCTCAATCAGATAAAATTAATAATAAATTCACAATACATATAACCCAATATAATTAAGTTTGAATAATTAGATTTAGCAAGATTAAAATTCATTCTCAACTCTCAATTTCAACTCTTTTTTAAATAAAAAAAACAAACAAATTTCAATCCAACATATTCATAAAATCAAAAGTTTTCAGCGATTTCACACTTTCATAATTCATAAGCAGAAACTAAAAAGTCATAAAATATACAGCTACGTCCAGGGAGATGAATAAAACCACCAAACAACAAAACGAATGGAAAAAATAAAAATTTGACAAACTCAATCACCAAACAGAGAGAATTCGAGCAAAAAGTAGAGCCGTTAGCCGAGGGTGTGGCGGATGGGGTGGAGGGCTGAAGACCGAGCAGGGCTCCTAGACTGTGGCTGGGTTCTGTCCATGGTACCGGCTACAAGTTTATTGGCGGCCATGGATCGTCGTCAAAGCAATTACAGCAACAGTGTTTTGGTAACCACTCAACCGCAAAAGATGGTGATTCATATCACCTGGTGATCGGAGGACATGGTCGCCAGGATATAGGGAAAGTGTTCTAGGAGTACGGAGGGTAGGTAAATATGAGAGGCAGTTAAGGTTTCTTCATTTTTCACGAGCTTTTATGAAAAGCCGATTCTACTGATTCCGTCCTTAGTCAGTCCATGAAGCAGCATAAATCGGCGTAACTCGGCCGCTTCATTGACCATTTTGTAACTAAACTGATTGTGGCTATTTTTAATTTGGCTTCTCACGATTCAGCCGTTTTTTTAAACAATGATTTATACAAATTAATTAGTTTCCCGACCGGTAAAAAGCAGGTAATTTGTAGGTTGGTGTGAGGCTAAGGTCAACGGATAGAGTGGCCACAGACTCCAACCAGCACGACTAGTGTTAGACTTGCCAACGTGGAAGAGACCAGATCTACCTTGGTTGTTTGTATTTTTTGTGCCCCTGGACCGTAAATATTTATACGACAACCCTCATATTCAAGTGTTGTCCACTTCGAGTCTTCTCTAATGATCTGTCCATCTATATTTTTATTCCCTTAATAGACTGGTGACGTGGCGGTCATCGCACGTGAGCGGAATGGCAAAACCGAAAATAGGGGGAAGAAGGAGCCCAAATGGTGAGCGTGTGGGAGAGGGGAAAAGACAAAGGGAGCAGGTGGGCGGCGAAAAAAGGCGCGCTTGCAGCTTTAAATTGGGTGGCCAAAATACCTCACCACCTATTTTATTAGCATTTAATTTAATTTAATATTCGATATTAACAACTAGTTTATTATTTTATTTTCGCAAGCTTTTTTAAAAAAATTCTCACCTCCCCACACCTCATAATTATCCCCCGTTTGTTTATTATTTTTAAATTTGCGGACGCCAAATTCCTCTTAATCGAATCTCATAATCCCCCTTAATTTCCCCCTTAATTTAATTCCACCTCTTTTGTTGCTTCCTACCCGGTTTTTTCGCTCTCCGATTTTCCCGATTTTCTGTCCAAAACTCCCCGTTTTCATGGCTCTGGGTGATGTTTTTTTTTTTTTTTTTTAATTTGGGTTGATTTGATCCGCCATTAGAGCTGGATAAAATCTCGGATTTATTTTTAAATTTTTATCCTTTTAATGTTAATTTTTTATCTTTGGTGAAGTAAGAGTAGGAGTACGATTTTCTGCTTTGGGCAGATTTGATCTTTGTGTGTTTTTGAAGAGTTCGGTGTTTGGAAGTGTTTGTGATTTTCTGGATTTTTTTCTTAAGTGTTTGGAGATGATATTGTAAAAAAAAAAACTAAATCTTTTTTTTCCAAGTTTTTTCATTTATAATCTATGAATGGAGGTGAGGGCGGAGACGAGCTCCGGTGTAGCAGCGCCCGCAGCGCCAGCAGCGCAGCCTCCGACGGTTGCGCCGGCGCCGCCCCCGACGATTGCGGCGGCGCCTAGGACGGACGCCAGCGTTGAAGGAGGCGGGCCGCCGGCGGTGACAGTCCCGCCGGGAGCGGTGACGGCGGTGCCGGTCCCGCCGGGAGCGGGGCCGGTGAGCGCGGTGGTGGCGCCGCCGAAGAAGAAGCGGGGGAGACCGAGGAAGTACGGGCCGGACGGGAGCGTGGGCGGCGGCGTGGCGCTGCCGGCGATGCCGATCTCAGCGTCGGCGCCGGCGGGGTCCGGGGTGGTGGTGCCAGCGAACCTCGACTTCTCGAGCGCCGGCAAACGGGGTAGAGGGAGGCCGACTGGTTCCTTAAATAAGCCCCGAGCTGATCACGTAGACTTGGATTTCTCAGGTAAATCTTTCTCCTCCTCTACATTTTCTACTAATTACTCCCCCCTCACACTAATCCACAATTTATCTCATTTTTTAAATTAGTATGTATAAATTTACCTTGATAACCTTTTTTCACCTTGTGGGACCTTTATGTCAGTTGTCCGTATAGGATCCCAGCTCCAAGGTGGTATCTTTGGGTGGGTTGTTTGAGTTTTTTCCCACCTTACTTCCTCTTGTGCATGTCTGGGTGCTATATATTATGCATAGCGTCTTATGGCGACATATGATTGATGTACCATATATGATTTTTTTTGTTATATAAAAATGTGGGTAAGTTTGATGACGTTGGATAGAGGGATGGTGGTTTCTGAGGATTGGCAGTTGGAAGATGGTGAAATGTTCCACTTTTTCTAAGAGGGATCGGATTAACAGTGCTTTGACGTAAAGCTTGCGAATTGGAATTAAAAATTTGGTTGGTTCATGTGTCAAGCGGTTATAGGTTAAAGAGTTTCATCTTTTTCTAATGGTGGATTGGGTTAGGACTTATTAGTGCTTTGGCGTAAAGCTTGCGAACTGGAATTAAAGATTTGGTTGGTTCATGTGTCAGGCGGTTATAGGTTGAAGAGTTTTATCTTTTTCTAATGGTGGATTGGGTTAGGACTTATTAGTGATTTGACGTAAAGTTTGTGACTCGGAAGTAAAGATTTGGTTGGTTCATGTGCTAAATGATTAATAGGTTGCCATGTGGAAGTTTTCATGGTAGCTTCTCATTTTGCTATATGCTTGGCCTTTAAAGTACTTTCCTGAGTGCGTCTGCTTGTTTTGGTAAGAGTTGGGCAATGTTCAGTGGACTGCATGCCTGGGGTGATTTGATTTGGCGTGTTTATGAAGAAGTGGTGTTTGTACTGTTACTTTTGCAGGCATGCAAGTTTGCCTTATGACTGATTTACTTGTAAACTTGACTGCAGGTGATTGGGATGGATGTTCCGTTGGTTTGAATTTCACTCCCCATGTCATTACTGTCCCTGCAGGCGAGGTTTGTCTTATTAATTCTTTTTATAATTTAAAACTAGCAATGATTTTTTTTTGTTTTAAGTATATATTAAGGACGATTAATGGCTAAGATTATGCTTTCTTTCAATTCTTAAGGGCGCAACTGGTCTTTTCCTTCGTAAAAAAATGACATTATTAACCAAGAACCTTGTTTAGTTGTATTCTGCGTTGCTGTTGTTTTGTTCATTGGACACAACACGTGTAATTTCCTAGTTCCAACAGGCTGAAAGTAAACAAATATTTACTGTTTCCTTAGACAATAACCAAATTACCATTTTGGTCAAACCATTCTTCTTAATTCCATGAAAGTCCGTCCTCTACTGTCGCTTCAAAGTGATGTGGGACGTGCTTCAGAGTGAATGAGCCAAGTTCATTGAGTTTCGGGGAGCTTTGTGCAATTTCTATAGTTTAGAGCATTTTTAATAAATATATATTTTATTTTAATTGACAGTGGATAGTGAATTATGATTATTTTTTTCAAGACTAATTAGAAATGGGTCTCCGCATGGTTGTAAACGTCGCTTCTAAGTATTGCTCTGAAAATTTATGGTCATGGATAAACATTGAAGTTGAGTTTTTGGGTTGGAGATCTTTCATGTGGGATTCCTGTGTGGATTTCCTTCTCACTTTCTGTCTATTCTGTCTCGTCTCTTGCTTTTTGCCCTTTCTTCTATCCCAGGATGCTTACAAGTACAAATTTTGTTTTAGGATGTGACCATGAAAATTATTTCATTCTCCCAACAAGGACCACAAGCCATCTGCATCTTGTCAGCAAATGGTGTTATATCCAATGTGACGCTACGCCAGCCAGACTCATCTGGTGGTACTTTGACATATGAGGTTAGCGAAAACCTTTCTCGAATGGTAAATATTTGGTTAATACACTGCTGATTTCCGATTTGCCATGTTGTCATCTGATTTACTTAAAATTCTTGTTTAATCTGACTTGACCATTGCTGTATCATATAGTTTGTAGTTTTTTTGTTGTACCGATGAATTATGTGTAGACCTTGAAATTTGCACGCTTGTCAATTCATCTAACCAATGTTGCAAAATATAAATAGCTGACCTGCATTAGGATAATTTCTGCGGGAGGACCAGATAAAACTTAGGTCTCATGACAGCGCTTCGTCATTCCCTGCTTATACATTGGCACAATATTTTACTAGGACTGTTGATAGGAAACTATCTATATCATGAATAAACGCCCCTCTAATTTTGAACCCTGAAATATCATCGTTGAAGCTATGTGATTTCAGTAAATTGTGTTTTCCGTGCCTTTACTTAATGCAATTTGACAGTTGTTAGCTTCAATTTTGACATTGAAATGATCTCGCTGTTCCTGGCTCTTGTCATCAATTGAATGTAAAAGAAATCAATTGGAGATCAATCCAGGTCATCGATGACAATGAGGAGCAGTAGTTTAATAGGTCATTACTTGTGGTTGATAAATGTTTAATAGGTAAATGGTAAATGATTATGGCTGATTGCGTAAATGTTTTTCGGATAATTTGTTCCTCATCAAAATCTATGTATACTTATTAATACAGAAAAGTGATAGGATTAGGAATTTGATGTAATTTTCACATATAGTTCTCTTCCAGCTTTTTAGTTTTAGTGATTTATTAGTAATTTTCTGGAGCATAATATCACTTCAATTTAAAAGTTATTTAAATGTGGATTTTATAATTGTGCTGATAAATATGGCTTTAGCCATGCACTGAACTGTGGGGTTGAGTTGGAGTTCTCTATTATCTTTCTCTTCATATTTTTTCTTGTAGTTATTTTTCTGGTGATTATTCTCATTTCCCTCATTTATATGAATATGTTCTCTTTTTAGTTTTTTCTTTTTCTTTTCTTTTCTTTTTTTAACCCTTCCCCCCTCTTTAACTTACCGATGCTTACATGTGGTTTTGGCACCTTCCATTTGACGTCAGCCCATCTCAGTTTTACTTATGTAATACATTACATTCCAATGAGATTTTTATATATTGAACATACCATTTGAACTGTGAAAGCAATTAACGGTTTTTTACTTCTGAGTTGAGAATCCCCTAAACCTTTCGGTTACGATCATACTGTACTAAGCATTGATATTGACTTGTTAAATTACGTTGTCCCAATCTCAAGTTTAATGTGTGTGCATATGATTAGTTGTTTTACTGTTTTGTTGTTCCTAAGCAAAGCTTTTATAGCACTATTGACATATTATCTCCTACACCATATATTATGTTCTTAGCTGTTATTGTCCTATATTCCTCTCAATGTTATGTACTTTTTAATTGTTTTAAAGAAAACCGTTTTAGTTAAGTCGCAGCATCTGTTCATATTGTAATCAATTTGAAGAGACTATTTATCCTGTTCTTGTTGTGTAGGGCCGTTTTGAGATACTTTCTCTGTCAGGATCATTCATGCCTACAGAGAGTGGTGGAGCAAGAAGTCGGTCTGGTGGAATGAGTGTTTCTTTAGCCAGCCCTGATGGTCGTGTTGTTGGAGGAGGAGTGGCAGGATTATTAGTAGCTGCAAGTCCTGTACAGGTAAAACGTTTTTAAGATATATAGCCACTAATAATTTTTTTTCTTCCATACAGATATTTTATGGCCTTTCCACATATTTTGAAAGTTGGGAGTTCAAAATCTTTAGCTTGGGAAATGGAACCATTTAAATTAGAAAATAAATTCGTCTTGTTAATATGGAAATAATTATCATACCTGCTGAGAAATAATTAACGAACAAAGATCCCTTGGGGGAAATTAAGAATAAATGATCATGTTGAGGCTTGAAGATATTAATAAAATCAGAGATTAGGAAGCATACCTCTGCAGTAGAATAGATCGAAGACGTTCTCACAGGTAGATCCACAGCCTAGATCTCAAAGCCTAAGCACCGAACCCTCCAACTTCCAACGTCAGTCCCCACAATAATAAGTGTTGTATATTTAATGAGGGAGGTTAAGGGGCTTATTTATAAGACTCTTAGTTTATTATATCTTTCCTAATAGACATAATATTAATAAGAGTTATGTAGGTAATTCCATTAAACATAGAAAACATAATAAATTGGAATTCTCTTGAAATATTGGATGTCTAAAATATAACGTCCAACAAGGCTAATTAATGGTGAGTAGGTTGCTACAAATCCATTGTAAAGAGAACGGTGCTAGCTAGAAAGTCCTCTATGTACAATACCCTCCATATGCTTTCGTGTCAAAGCTTCGACATGAGGATTATCGTCTCTCTTTTTTTTACGTCTTCTGATCCCTGACGTAGTTTCTTTTGCATCTGTTGACTGTTTTTGTTTTCAGTACCTTTTTAAATCCTTCAACCTGATTATCAGGTGCTTCTCTTTTTTTAAAAAAAATTATGGAAGTTACCATGAAAAAAAGTGCCTCAATTTAGTGCAAGAGCTTGTTTCGGGAAGTTTGACTATCAACCGACCTCATTCTTGACCTTAAATTATTATACATGTAGCTTGTTTGAGCTTGTGTATTTGAACATTTGAACCTTTCTCTTGATTTTTCTGCCTGATGAAATGATAACCTACCATCCCTATTCTTATTGCAGGTCGTCATTGGGAGTTTCATACGGACTTCTCAACATCAGAAACCCAACAAGAAGCCTAAACTCGATTCAAACATGCCTACTGCGGCTATTCCAATTTCAAGCGCAGAGATGGACGAGTCATACAGCTCGCAGGGACCGCGAATCTCAACAGCACCAAGGCCTAATCTTACAACATCCTCATCTTTCCGGGGAGACAGCTGGGCAGCATTGCCTTCCATTCCTGATGCTAGGAACTCATCTTCCACTGATATTAACATATCATTGCCTGGAGGGTAAACAATTTACCGCAAGCTTGGCCTCTCGAGTATTGGAGTTCATTTGTTTTAGCTGACGTAGTTGTCTGTAACGCTGACAATGAGTATCTTGACGTCGAATGTTGAAACTAGAACGATCTGGAACTGTGTTTAATTATCCTGTACTAGATCAGAGTAGGTAGCTTTGATGTGCACTGTTACGGAATCATATGTTTTCGTTCAATTTTGATGGATTTGTATTTGTTTGCAATTGAGTTTAGTAACATCTTTATTTGGGATGAGTAATTTTTTGCATCTGGCAAGGCATGCCTGCTTGTTCATACATGCTTCATGGGATTTTCTTGGAACCTAGCGCCGACATATATTGGTCCACTCTTCGCTTTTCGCAACACCGGAACTGGATCTTCCTGGGCCACCTCCGAGAAGCGATTTGTCCGTGCTTGCTCTTTTTTTTATAACTAGCCAAACACGACGGAGATTTTTTTAAAAAGAAAAAAGAAAAATAGGCAAATACTAGACAACCGCTTTCATATTAAAAAAATAATTTTCAAAATTAATTGTAAACGAATGGCTAAAATGTCATTTAAACTAATAAAAAAAGAAAATTATGAAAGCAAAAACACGTTAAACAGTCGATAGCGATGGTGTTTTAAGGAAAAAATAAAATGAATTGATGTAATATACCGTCATGTTTATCCTTTTTTTCACTCAGTGATACGGAAAAGTTTTAGCTGTGCCCGGTTTTTTTTGCGGTTAAAGTGTGTCTTATTTTGATTGGCCACGGTGATAAAAGATGAAAGGTGATCTTCACTAAAAAAATCAGATTTTATAAAAAAATATTAATACGAAAGGTTGCAACCATAAATAGGGAAAATAATTAACTTCTCTAAAAAATTATAACCAACAAACACTTTTTTTTTTTCAAGACATCCTATGGGTTGAATATAATCATGAAAACGAAAAAGAAGTAACTTCTCTAATGAATCGCAAACATTGAGTGCTTTTTTTTTTAAAATGCACGCCCCGTAAGAACACCCGGCCTTACTAGAGAGATACACCTGCTAGAAGTGAAGAGAACGCTTGGAAGTCTAAAAAACCGGTCAAGTACCTTTTTTTTATCGACCAGTTATTTAAGAGGACATTTTTTTAATATAGAGTGATCAAGCGGTTAAAAAGAAGGCTACTCGGAAATTTTTGGGTTGAGTGGGAGGAAGAAAACGTAGACTATACGATTTAAGACTCGAAGATAACTGAGATATATCTAAGGTATTAGTGGAACAAATGAGCACCCAAAACAAATTGAAGAAGATACCCAATTTTATTTATTTAATCACGACCATTATAATCTATTGACTAATGGAATTTGTTATGCATCTTCCTCCCGCCGTGGAAGCCGCATTACCAACCTCTTTGAACCTTAACTTCTCAACCAAATAGCAGCAGAGAATCTTAGTCTCACATTTTCAATTTCTTATTATGCACATTGTCCGGGGACGCGGTTTACGTAATCTTAGTCATAATCGACGTATAATGTATGAGGAAGCTTAGCATGTATATGGACAAGGCCGTCACCTCCCAGCTACGCCGCTTCCTAAGCTTGCGTCAATCAGAAAATGGCGGCTTTAACGTGTCTGTGACTCGGACAAATGTCCTGCTTAACGACTTTGGTTGTTTTTACCACTTTCTAGGAAATGCATCTTCTAGCTAACTTGCAAGTTTGCTGTACCGTGGTGCATACCATATCTCCGAGTATATAAGGACAACCCAGCATCGAACAAGAGGAAAAAGCTAAAAGGCAAACATCAGATTATACGGTTCGTTAATTTATTTGTGGAAGAAGTGATCATTGAATCCATGGAGGTGACTGATTTGTTGTTGAGCTTGGCTGCATGCACGGTGTCCACCGTCATGATTCGCTTGATTGCTCATGTTGTCCCGATGTTGTACTACGAGATTACACACACGTTTAGCTCCGCCCAAGCGTTCGTCTTGTGCAATTTCATTGTTGTTCTTGTCATCCTTATGGGCTTAGGTGATGATGGATCTTCAGATGCACTTTCACCGCCGGCAGAACGAACGAGCTGGGAGGATAGTGACACAGATTCATATATTAGTGATGATGAAGATGATCATAACAATTTCGACTCGAGTGATGACGGGTACAAGGAAGAAGATGACGACGACATTGACGATGATTATGATTTTACTAGCGAGGAAGAAGATGGAGATGGAGATGGAGACGGTGAACTTGCCAGAGAGGTTGAAGAGTTCATAGGCGAAATCTATAATCGGTGGGGGCGTGAGAGAGTTGGGGAGATGAGATTGTTCCGAAAATATGAAAGGTCAGCAAGAGATCTTGTTGGTGCAAATTAGCATGCATGCTTAGTGGTTTTTTGTCAAGCTATCATGTGTTTGTATATAGATAGATTTTCTGTTCTTTTGGTTAATTTGATTCTTTTTTTTTTCCTCAAGGTTGAGTGCTCATTCCACCTGGAATTGATTGCACATAAGACTGCGTTACTTCTTGTGTGAATGTTACGGAAAATTACTTGGTTGATCACATGTTGGAGTAAATAACTTTTGTTTTAGCGAAATAAAATTATTATTGATTGAACACACAAAATTTGCTTGCCACGGAAACAAAAAGAAAATTTGACGCTTCTTACTACTACCGCCTGTTGCAACTTACATAACGAAGCAACCACAGCCAACTAAAGATTGTAAATTACATGAGAATTTGTGACTAATTTGATGTTTTTTTGGGCCAAGTTCAATGCTAAAAATGCAATCAATAAAAAGTGATAGCTGGGTATTTATATACTTCGGTAAAAAAAAATGTTGTAACCTTGGACCATGGCACCAGCTCCATTAGATTGATCTTTGAACTTCTATCATTCTCATTTCTCATACTATGAGTCTAATAGTTCTTCCTTCTTTGACAAAAAGAGTGGCCACAGTAAATTACAATGAACAGGAAGCAATTTGAGCCAATTATTCTACGGAGGCCGAGTTGAGTGGACAACCCACAAAAGGAACATTACTAGCCAAGGCCAGATCCAGCAGTTTCCTTCCTAGCTGCATCAGGCTTGATACGAGGCGGCCTAATAATCCGATCAATAAGCCCATATACAAGCGCTTCTTGAGCATTAAATCTTTCTCATTCTACTCAAATCTTTATGGCATTTTCCAAGAAATCATTCATTTTATCTTCATAAGACTTCCAAGCGTACATTTGGTGTAGGTGTTCTGTTTCTCAGAGAACCATAATAGGATTACTTAACTGATGGATTAGAAGAAATTTAATATTTCTCCTTTGAGTCACATATTTGAAAGAATGTTAAAAATTCAATTGTTCCTCATTCCACACGTTGGGGGAGACTCACTAGCATGACTATCAAACTTGTAAAAATTATAACTCTTCTCTGCTACATGGTACATTTAAATGAAAAAAACTGACGACCTGCCAAAGTTTTTCCTTCGAGTAATTGGCATTTTTGTCTCAAGGTTGATAACAATGTTTACAATGGGTCTTTACTTAGATATCCTGTTTTAAATTGGCTAAAGAAGGTGAACTTTATTGCCTACTTTTACAGAATTAATGTGATCCACCACAGTCCACCTTCTAGAAGTTGAAATTTTGGAAAATTAAGATTCTCCCAAACACATTAGTGTTTCTTTTGCATCAAATTGTTTTTTCGTCTATTCTGTGTCAATGACAATTGAGTTGCCATATACAAATGTAACTATAATACTGAATTGAAAATGTTAAATCATTCATAATTAATGTTTCCAATATATAATAAACGTGAAAAAAGCATAACAAAAAAGTGAAATGCCTTGCTTTTGTTTGACCTCAAAGCTCAGCTAACTCGTAACAAGGTCTTAGCTAGAAGTAAGGCTGAATCTCTATTGACACAAGCTACAAACTAATAAACTATGCATATCCTTTACACGGCAGCAACTTACTACTGTCAGTGTTATGAAAAACGGGTAATTTTCATCAAAGATAACTAGTTCACTATGATAACTATTACCTAGATGACAAGCATGAAAACTATTGTACTAAATAATTACCCCAAGATAAAATTCCCAAGAAAGTTGGTGGTACACGATAATCCGCTTAAAAATCAACTCCTAGACAGAATTTTATTAAGACAAGTAATATAAATAGCACAATAATTAACACCAACTATACCCGACAATAACTATTAAATAGACAAGAAAAGAATAAGAACAAACACCAGAATTTAACGAGGTTCGGCAATTACCTACGTCCTCGGACACTACCAAAATAATATTTCACTAAAGAGAAATATTACAAAGGGAGAAAGAATAAATTACCAATGGTAGAAGAACAATTACCAATAGTAGAAAGGGAAGTTGGTAACTTTAAGATTACCATTGGGATGAAAAACTAAAGAAGGGGAGGAGCCCTATATATAGGGAGAGAGCTCCCCCCCCACTTTCCTCCCAAACCGATGTGGGATTTTTCAATCCCATACAACAATTCTCCACCTTCACAAAATCTCATACAATTCTCTCACAAATCCAACTTTCAGTAGTGTCTGCAAGCTCCAGCTTTCAATTTGTAACAATATTGACCAAGTCCAAACAATGTTTAAACTTGATCGCAGTTGTCAGCATATCAGCAGGGTTCTCAGTGGTCGGAATTTTCTAGATTATGACTCCACCTTCTTCTAGAATCTCTCGAACAAAATGATATCGGACGTCAATGTGCTTCGTCCTTGCATGGTAAACCTGATTCTTTGCTAAATGAATAGTACTCTGACTATCACAATGCACTTTGATGTGCTTCTGTTCAATTCCGAGTTCACCAAGCAACCCTTGAAGCCAAATTGCCTCCTTTACAGCCTCTGTAATTGCCATGTACTCTGCTTCTGTAGTAGACAAAGCCACTGTTCACTGTAAAGTGGATTTCCAACTGACTGGTGCTCTTGCAAGAGTAAACACATAACCAGTAGTTGACCGTCGCTTGTCCAAATCACCAGCGTAGTCAGAATCACAATACCCAATCACACACTCACCATCTTTAGCTTTCTGCTGAAATACTAGTCCAACATCTAAGGTATTCAGAATATACCTTAAAATTCATTTTACAGCTTGTCAATGCTCCTTTCCAAGATCATGCATATACCTGCTCACAACCCCAACTGTCTGTGAAATATCCGGCCTCGAGCATACCATTGCATACATCAAGCTACCAACAGCACTTGCATACGGTACTTTTGTCATGTATTCCCGTTCTGCATCATTCTTTGGTGACATGGAACCACTAAGATTGAAATGAGAAGCAAGTAGTGTACTAACTGGTTTTGACTTCTTATTTATGCCAAAACATTTTAGTACCTTCCTCAGATATTCCTTCTGAAACAAACAAAGCCTCCCCAATTTCCCGTTTCTAGATATCTCCATACCAAAAATCTTCTTTGCTTCACCAAGATCCTTCATCTCAAACTCCCTATTTAATTGAGTCTTTAACTTCTCAATTTCTGTCCGACTCTTGGAAGCTATCAGCATATCATCAACATAAAGAAGAAGATATATATAGGATCCATCCTGTAGCTTGCATAAATACACACAGTGATCATATTTACTCCTCGAGTACTTCTGCCCTATCATGAACTTGTCAAATCGCTTATACCACTGCCTCGGAGATTGCTTCAATCCATATAGCGATTTGTCCAATTTGCACACTATCTCTTCTTTTCCATCAACTTTGAATCTATCTAGCTGAGACATATAGATTTCATCTTCCAAGTCTCCATGAGAAGGCATCCACATCGAAGGCAACAGCTTCTTCATATTCAATTTTGGGAAGAACTGCTGTTACAAATCCAAGATTTGATTAGGAGATTTTTTATGGTACCGGCCATTTCGACATGTGGCAAAGTGAGGTTCTAGATGCTCTCTTTCAACAGGGTCTAGATATTGTCATCGAAGAAAAGAAACCAGAAGATCTTGAGGAGAAAGAATGAAGAACTCTGAATAGAATGGCATGTGGTACCATTCGAGTGTGCCTTTCTAGAGAGCAGAAGTATGCTTTTTCGAAAGAAACTTCTACAAGTAAATTGTGGAAGGCACTGAAGGAGAAATTCTTGAAGAAAAGAAGTCAGAACAAACTCTATATGAAAAAGAGATTGTTCCGCTTCAATTATATTCCTGGTACCGCTCTAAATAATTATATTACTAGCTTCAATCAGCTAGTAACTGATTTGATGAATCTGAACGTGACTTTTGATGATGAAGATTTGGCTCTCATGTTGTTGGGATCACTTCCTCATGAATTTGAGTTTCTTTAAACTACTCTACTTCATGGGAAGGTTGTCGTGTCTCTCAGTGAAGTAACTGCTGCCTTGTACAGTTACGAATTAAGAAAGAAGGAAAAATAAGAAAACACAAGTGCAGAAGTTGAAGCTCTTGTTACAGAGCCAGAATAAAGGAAGAAGGGGAAGATCGAAGTCAAAGTCCAGACCAAACAAAGATGAATGTGCCTTTTGTAGAGAAAAAGGCCATTGGAAGAAAGATTGTCCCAAACTGAAGAACAAATACAAACCTAACAAGGGAAAAGCTATTGCAAATGTTGCTGAGTGTGATGATGTAGATTCAGACCTTTCCATTGCTGCATCAACTAGCAACTCTAGTTCATGGTTGCTAGATTCTACTTGTAGCCATCATATGACGCCCAATCGAGAGTGGTTCTTTGATTTTAAAGAACTAAATGG
>JAVDBV010086517.1:0-13687 GCA_032619315.1 Piper longum | reverse complement strand
AGACCAAAAGGTCATGGGCTGGGGCTAGTAACGGGCCAAGTGTAGGAATTTCGGGGACGAAATTTCCTAAGGTGGGTGGATTGTGAGATCCCTCAATTTAGTCCCACATCTAATACCTACCGGGCTAAGATCCTGTTTATAAGTGGGAATGGACTATAGATCTTTAACTTCGGTTAACCATTTTAAAGAAATGACTTAGGCCCATTACGTTGCACTTTGGGTCGGGTCGTTACAAGAGAGGAATACAAGTTCACAACCTCTTAAAAAATATTGTGTTTGTTTCACTTGCCATACTTTATTTATTCTTAATTGGTTTCTTCATTGGTCAAGATCCTTGATTGTTTTATTTTAATACTAACCTAATTATATAAGTGTCTTAGTTATTCCACTACATACTAAAATCCTTTCAAGAACTCTAGGTGTAGCCTTCCTTTACACTCTATCATATGCCATCTCATGGTGGTTATTTGTAAGTTTTTCCATTAACTCATAGTCTTCTTCATAAGTTTTTTTCATAATCAAACCCAGAGTAGTTTCATTAACAATGGATTTTGTCTGAGTCATCAACCCATCGATGAATTTTTTTAATTTGCACTCAATGTTGAATATTATGATAAGGGCATTTCCTCAATAAATACTAAAACCTTTTTCATGTGTCATGGAAGGATTCAACATCTATTTGTACAAATGAGGCAATATCATTCCTAATTGTACTTCCTGGATGGTGGAAAATATTTCAGAATGAACTTCTATGTCATCTCCTTCCACGTAGTTATCAAATTCGACGCCTAAGCCAAAGTTTGGCTACCCATTTGAAGAAAATGGAAACAATATAATGCTAATTGCATCATCAAAACCTTTGTGTTGGCTTTATGAATCACATATCACCACAAAATTGAGCATGTGCATATTAGAATCTTAAGTTCGGAGTCCATGGAATTGTCCAGCTAATTAGACCATCTGAAATATCACACGAGTTTATTCAAAGTTAGCTGCTAGAATATGAGGTCATATGATACTTGAACCAAACCCAACAAGCTGAGGTGCTGCAAGTTCTGCTGATACTCTATTGTTTGCATTGTTGCACTGCTCCACATTCTAGAGCCTCTGCTCATCAATGTTCCTAGAAATATGTGTTGTAACTTGGCTTCTTTCTTTCCGGTTTCTTCTATAAGTCTTTTTTATTTTAGCATCAAAATACATCAAGTTTTCTATTTTAGGCTTTTCCATGCATTATTACCAATTTATTTGAAAACATTAAGGGCACAAAAAACTAGCTAAGTAATTACACTAAACAAGTAAAGGAAAAATAAGGAAAACTAAATAATTTCCCAACAATGATGCCAAAAAGTTGTACTTTCTATGTTTGTGCAAGTACATGCATCAAATCAGTTATAAAGTAGTGAATCTAAGATCATTCCCATGATGAATTGAATAAGTTTTTCTTACTTTTATTCTAGTTCACTTGGTTAACTATGTGACTAACGTAGAAACGAAAATAATAATTAACATTAAAACTATCTAATCTAACTTGGCAATCAATTAAGGTAAAGGAATCAATTAAAACTAGGTTATTCTAAATATTGGCAAGGAGAATATGAGGTTTTTTAGAATTAATTATGTTATATAGGATTTTCAATTTCACTTAGTTGTTCAATAATATAGAATTAGTACTTCCATATGATTGTAAATTGATTAGGGTTGATAATCAACGAAACATATATGATTGCAATGGGCTATCACATCTTATTGCAACATGCCATCCTAACCCAATTATTATATGTCTATGTAAAAGAAGGTAAGATGAGACATTAAGATCAACTCCTTTTTATGGTCATTTACAACATCAAGTGTATATCTACTTTAACATTATAAACTATTCAATTCATAACATCTTTGATCTTCCTATGATTAGGTGCAATCAAATCTTTTGATCTAACAAAAGTTAGCGAGATTTTTGCAACATTAAGATCTCAATAAAACAATCAACCTTTGACCATCACAAATAATTGGAAAACAATGACATTGCATCATATTGCAACTACGATCCATTGTACATCCTAGATAGGTAATTTTTACCCCATATATCTAATTGAAAACTTCATCAAATGCATTGCATCCAACATTGGAGTTCAATATAATCAATGGAAAAATAGAAGATAAGAAGAATTGCAAACAAACCTATATAGGCTGTAGCTTCGCTTCCTTTCTCTTACGTCTCTTATCCAATGGCGGCGACATTTCTCCAAAAACCCCTCTGAACTCTCAAAATATATGAGTTTTGTCCTAACTCTTTTTAACTCTTTTTCCTTTTTGGCATCATATCTCTACTTACAGAGCATCCAAGGTCAATTGCATCAATCCTTTCATGCATTGCTAGGCACCCACCTATTTTTGCTTTAATCTAGTACATTAGCCTTAATCTTTCTTAAATTCATCCGCTTGTGCTCATCATCACTCCCATGTGTATATGTCATTTTCTAGCTTTCTCTATTACTTATAAGCTCCCTATCCTACTTTTTGAAAACTCCCCATTTGGGACAACGACACTAATTAGGTAAGGGCAAATATTTAATAAATCCCAATAACGGTTCGAGTCAAGGGGATGGAGAGGGGCGGTGTGCCTGAGGAGAGGAGGAGAAAAATCGGATGGGGGTGATTTTTAAAAAACCACTCGCGATGCAAGTGTTGCAGCTGACTAGTGAGTGTTGCAGCCCTAGTTAGGGAAAAAACCCACATGAAACTTGTGTTGGCATCACAGCACTGACAAATGAGTATGATGACATTGCACACATCTGCAGAGAAATCACATGTCGAGCTAGCACCATGGCCCTAGCCACACAGGATTATGGCACTAAGAGCCGAAAATGCAAATAAAGGGCAAAATAAATCAAAGTTTAGGGAAATCAACTGGGCTAGATGGTATGTTATAAGACTCATCTAGGGCTAATAAGGTATTTCATGAATGACATGCCAAGCAACTAAAGCTCTAATCTAAAGCTAAACAAAATGTAAAGCACACTCAAAATACGGGCCTAAGTTACTAATCTACTAACACATAATGAAAAGGAGCTAAAACTGTCGCTGAACCACATTAATTGATCCTCCACTTTTAAACTAAAACATAAGAGCCATGGCTTCCAAAACTACAAAGCTATAAAATAAAATCCTTGGCTCTTGGTGTTCATCCCGATGTGTCTAACGGTGGTTATAACGAACACCTCAGCTAACCATAGTAACATATAACATGACTCCAGTAGTATATGGGCAGCAAACAGGACTAGTTAACATACTACTTGGATCAGTACACTCTTTGAATGACAACTAAAACATTAGGATGGAGATCCAGGTTTTACAATTTCTCTAACCATTGTTTATTTTATCCTTGTCTTATTTGTATTTACACCCGTCAATAATATTGTGTTTAATTAATTTATTAAAGAGTATTAAGTGAGCAAGTTTTAATCAATTAGAACAATGGAATGGTTTGATTTTATCCATCAAAGCTTGAGTCATTAATTAATTTCGACTTGATTGCTTCTTATTCACTTAGGATCTTGTCATGCAAAGTTGTAATTAAATTCAATCACTAGCTTGATTGGCTTGTTCATCTCATCTTGTGACTTAAATTACTTAGAATTTGATCAACTAAGTGTTCATCTCTTCTTATTTTTATTCTTTTTATGACTTTCACTATCAGATGTCCATCATCGATCTACTTAAAGATGCTTAAGATTTGTGGGGATCTAATTTATTTGACATGCGATCTTAATTAGCTTTCCTCTATTGTTGGCACCTTCAAAGTAAAGTATGTTGTTAATAATGGTAAACAAACCAATTATTACAATGCTAATTTCATCTCTTCACAGCCATGGATGACTTGGGATATAAGGGCTTTGAGTTAATGGACTTACTGGCTCTAAATTGTGTGGCTATGAGCTTTCACATCATTTGTTGGTTCTTATTAGTTTTAGCTATCAACAATTGAATTTTTTTATAAAGAAAACATTAATTCATTTACACATTATCCCTATAGACATTACATGAGGGAGACATCTCTTATATAGATTTGGTGTTGGGAATATTAACCTCCCCAAGACGGCAAAATAAACACACCAAGAATGTAACATAGATGGCAAGTACCGTAGAGTCCACTGTGAGGAGTAATTTTCACTATGAGAAAAGTTAAAAGTATTACAAATTCTTTCAACCCCTCTCCCTCTAAACCTATGGATTAGCTTGCCTGATCCAATAGCACTTTGGTATCACCCAAGACTTTCATCTCCGGTACTCCTCTCTGGTACTCCCCCAAAGGCCATTGTTCTAACCCGATCCAAAATGTAAATTAATAAGCTTAAGTTATCTCTTTAAAAGTGGTTAATCAAAGTTGAAGATCTATAGTCAATCGTACTAATAAAATGGATCTTATCCCATTAGGTAATGATGTAGGACTAAGTTGAGTTTATCACAATACACCCACCTTAGGAAATTCTATCTTCAAAAATTCTATACTTCGCCTATAGCTAGCCCTACCCATAACCATCTTTGGCTCATGATTTAAAATGTAGGTTGTTGGTCTGATGGTTTTAGTCGTGGTTCTCTTGTGAACCTATCCAAGTGCTTTGTGTTCAGTTTTATTGACTGCATGTATGGTATGTATGTATGGTATGCAATATGCACGCCAAAGTACATGTCGCCACAATGCTAGCTATGACCAGTCGAGCATGTGGGTATCTTGCCACGTTCTTTTTTTATGGAATGTGTTGTGTGGTAGATAGACCCTACAACTGCGTCCCTTGAGTCTAAAATCATTTCATGAGCTTTGATGTTTGTGTGTGTTTGGTGTGTTCGCATTGAATTTTGGTGGAAACTAAATGAAGCAAACTAAGGCTGGACACAAAGGTGGCAGGCTAGTGCTCTTACGCCCGGCCAATCTTTGAATTTGGCACTCAAGTTCAGACTACAGATGCCATGACAATGGCACAAAACCCTTACGCCGTGACGATTTCTCTTTCTTTATTCATTTCACAAATTTTCGTTTCTATTCTGCCATCCTTGCGCCTGACTAGCATTTTTGCGCCAGCAACCAATACTCTTGTGCCTAGCTGGCACCAATGTGTTGTGACCATCTTAGGTGGGCAGCAATTACATTGGTTGGCTTTGTGCTTGTGAGAGCCAATGCCCTTGAGCTCGGTGGTTTACACTTTTCTATAAATACCCCACTCCTAACCCTTTCCAACCTTCAAGGCCCCTCTTCTCCACCAAATTTTTCTTCTTCATTTATAGACAATTTCCAAGCCATTCCCATGCTTCTTTGGCGTTAGGAGTTGAAGGTTTTGCGGTGGGAAGCCCCAAGAACCTCCTCCTAATCTTTTTTTAGATGTAAGGCTTCTTCTTCGTTCTTTTTCCTACGTTTGCACCTCCATGTTGCTTAAATGAGTGCGGTTTTATATTCTTTTATGATTTTATTCATGTATATCTCTAAGTTAGGAACCTTTTGGCTTTAATTTGAGTATTTTTAGTGCTGTATTAAAATCAATATAATTTTTGGGCAATAAGATGTTAGTTTCATGCACACTTGTCATAGCTTAGCCATAACTCATTCATCTCATATCAAAGAAATGTAAACTTTATGTCATTTTGCTCCTGATTCATGTAGCTACACGTTCATATAGATTATATATGCATTCCATTTCATTTTTATAGTCAAATAATACATTGAATTCATGCATGTGAAATTTCTTACCTACTCTAGATCTGTAATGCATGTCCCAAGATGTTTTTATCTCAGTGATGTTGCTGTTTGACTGAGATTTTTTATGCATTTTTAGATTTGTGGCCTAGCTATACTCCACTAATATATCAGACTATGAAAACATCAGGAAGGGGATGAACAAAACTGGAAATAAAATACTATTCTCTCTATTTCAGCTAAGATAGTGACTGAGGCTAACGTTATGGCATTAAAACAAACCTTTAATAAGTCTCCTAAAATATTGGTAAAATTAATTAAAATTTTATTAAATGTCTACTATAAATCTGGAAAGTTTGGACATATTCGTAGTTCATTTGGCTGGGAAATATAATCAAGTTTTGGATGTGTGCAGAACTGTAATGTGAAAACCTAGGCTCCAAAGCATAAAATTAATTATGGAAAAATATGGTAGATTGTGTAAAATTCTCGAAAATTTTACCCACCTGTTATTATGTTTTTCCCCTATGTCTTGGTGTAGGTTCAAGTCTTTTAGAGACTATTACGGCCCTGAACAAAATTTCCCATCTAAAGCTGTAGGGTTTGGCCCATAAATCCTAGAAAGCCCACAAAATTTCCCATCTTGGGTTTTAGATTTTTTTCTAGCCTTCTTTAGACCCTTTCTGAATCCAATCTTTTGAAGGGACCTTCGATATTAATTTTCCTGGTATTTTTAGGATGTCTAATGCCCATAAACCAAGTCCACCAAGTTAAGTGTTTAGTTCAAAATTCTAGTTTCCCGAAACAACCCTTCAGGTTTATGGGCCTAAGAACCTAGAAAGCCCATGATTCGAAACCTCCTTAAAATTTAAGATTTCACCTAAGCATATTATTAGTAAGTCCAATAAGTTTCAGCCCATTCTAAATCCGATTAAATGATAACTTAATTAAGCTAAATAGGCAACTCTATTAATTTAAATAAATGGCATGGGTTGTGTAATGAAACGTCCCAAAGTGTAACGTAATAAACTTAAGTTATTTCTTCAAAAGTGGTTAACAAAATTAAAGATCTGTAATATATTCTCACTTATAAACAAAATCTATTGGTTATATATGTTATGTTTGTTATGCATGTCAACTATGATATGTTTAAATATGTGAGTGTATATTTATGTGAGGGAGGCTTTGCCTTGTGGGCTTGCATAATAAGACATGACACTATTTCATTTCATCAGAATGAATTTGACGTTGTTGGCCGAGTAGCTCTACTTACCAAGTCTATAGATATCCCTATGTTTGATTCTCTGAGCAAGTTTAGTTTCCACCAAGGCTAAGCCATTTAGTCTAAGTTTTCAAGAGATTAACAAAACTTCAAAGTTGTGTTTTCAAATGATAAGATCCAGAAAATCATATAATGAATCCTCTACCTAAGCAATATATGTGTAAGTATGACTTTAAGTGACAATATATGCCTATTAATTTTGTTTATTGCATTAAATCTGTTCTACAGGTTGTTGAATAAACTTTGGGGCATAAAACTAACAAGTTTTTACAGGTTGCTTATGTAAGTGTTTTAGTCTTCGAACATGACGAGGACATAAATCACGTATACTAAACATTGTGGTGTAGTTGTTAAGAGAATTGTTTATAAGAGGAGCTAATATTTCTTACCCTTTGAAGAGTCCACGTGAAGATCAGTTGTTAGGATATGAAGCCTTACGAAGTAATGATGTTCTTTGATGTTTACTTTAGTGATGGTGAAGGGTAATCATGACCTTTGTAATATTTCAACATTTTGACATGTTTAAGTAATAAGTTGTGTAACAACTCAAAACCTTAGTACGGATATGGATCATGCATGGATGAGTAGCACCACTCTTATTTGAGGTGGGGATGCACCTCTTCTACACATTCGGTGTTCAATCTACTCTACAGTATAAAAAATCATGCGTTGGATGGATGCCTAGGGGAGTGCTAAATTGAATTCTTTAAAGTAAGTGCTCCTACTTACAGAAAGGTGTGCCTCTGATGTTCATTCGAAATGTCATGTGGGTAGCCTAATCCTAGTGCCTTCTCCTTAGCTTGTGGCATGCATGTACATTTACATGTGATACTCTACTCCGGTTCTTTATCTTAAGCCTCTTTGATGGCTAAGATCCACTTCCATATGCATTAGTCCCATTTAGTAGTCCAATGAAAAGCTAGCCAAATTCTAATATCTTTGAGTCGGTCCATTTTCAAGCCGAATTGGGGGTTAAATGTGGCTAGCAACCTAGCCTACATCCTTAATTCAACTCACTATCTACCATGTTATCAAGTTGTTATAATATGTTATATAACGACCTAGCCCAAAGTGCAAAATAATGAGTTTACGTAATCTCTTTAAAAATTATCAATCGATATTGAAAATATATATTTTATTCTCACTAATAAATTAAATCTTACCTTAATATTTATTAGATGTGAGATTAAATTAGACATATCACAACGAAGAAACCATAGCTTAGCTCTTTCCTACAAGACTCCCTCTTTAGTACTTCCCCGATGACCATCCAACGTCCAACATCTATGCTCCAACTGAGATAAGTCCAATGACTCAAATAGAGACTAAAGTCGGCTTCTCCTCCGAGGTAGGAGGTCTCCCCAAAGGAGCATTTCCTCTCTAGACCTCCTAAATTCTCTCGAATTGTCGAGAACAAGGAATGAGAATAGGATATAGAACATGGATACATGAAGAATATATATAAATAGATCGAGGGATAAAATCATCAAATGCTTAACACAAAATGAATAGTCTAAAAACTAGATGCTTCTCCCTACGCATTAAAACGCTCATCAATGAACTTCCTGTTCCACCATCCTTCGAACATCTCTTCATGGTCCAACAAATCCAACCTCTACAATATCCACCTAGGTGAGAGAATATACTCCATCACCAATATTAAAGATAACCGTGCACCATATTAGTATGAATGTTCACCCTGAAACAAACCGACTTGGCCAAAGAAGTTAATCACTTCGAACCTCTCTTCATGCTCCAACAAATCCAACCTCCACAACACCCACCTAGGTGAGAGAATATAGTTCATCACCAATATTGAAGATAGACCAGCATCATATTAGTACGAATGTTTTCCCTGAAACAAACCGACGCTGCCATAGAAGTTAATCACGTACCAAGCGGGTATGTACATACAACTCCACCCGAACTACAATTTTCTAAGAAATTCTCTTAGCCTCGCACCAAGCAAGTTTGAACCACAGCCCCACATGTGTTGTAACCGTCAACTTCAAGGAGTGACACATTCAATGAATCCGCCAAAACACAAATCCCTTCATGAGTTCTTCCTTGGTAACCGCCATCCAAAAGATCAAGTAAGTCAAAGTACTTTCCAACTCTAACCTTGAGATACCAATTGCTGGGGGCATGGACCTCCCCAAGCCAGTGTAACAGAAATAGCCAAGGAGAAAATTAGATACACCAAGAAAGTAACATTAAAAATATTACAAATTTTCACAACCTTTTTCTCTCTCAACCTATAGATTAACATGCATAATCCAAATAACACTTTGGTATCACCCAAGACTTACATCTCATTACTTCCTCGAATACCATAGCTAAGTTCTTACTTGTGATATTCCATCTTTGATACTTCTCCAAAGACCATCTTGTATCCACCATCTGTGCTCCTGAGGCAACTCTGGTGACTCTATTCGAGACCAAAATTATCCTCTACACTGAGGCAGGATGTCTCCCTCTTTGGTGGAGGACCTCTCTCACTCTCTAAACCTCTTAAACTCTCTTCGATTAAGAATGTGATTAGGATTTAAAACGTGGATACACGAAGATAAAACAGATGAAAAGATACAACCATTAAATGCCTAACACGAAATGAAGAGTCTAATAACTAATAACTAGATACTTTTCTCTAAGCATCAAAACACTCATTAATGAGCTCTTTCTTTTTTCACCATCCTTCGGACACCTCTTCGTGCTCCATCAAATCCAACCTCTACATTTAGATCCGGTGGCACCCGCAGCATAGTTACATGACGGCACCATCAATATGAAGATGAGGACCTACCAATGACCCACCTGTGATGATGTCGATCCTGCTACACAGCTGATTAGGGAAGTCGTAGACAAGACAACTTGCTGGCGCCCTAATAGACCCAAGATCATATTATGGACTTTGAGGTGGTTATTATATACCTAATCTTTTATTTCTTCGTTAACTTCTTGAGCATTAATTTAGGGCTACGAATTTGATTTTAGATTGCTTGGCCCAAGGATCTGTTGGCAAATGAATCTTGTTATGCAGCGTCGATACAGAAGTGCATGCCCAAAAAGGCGAGACGTTTCCCTGGGATACAAGATTTATAGTCCTGAGGGTGGGTGACAAACCATACACGCCAAGCCTATTGCCGGCTTCGAAAATGGATTATTTTTATTTTTATATAACACATACACTAACAGATAAAATAACCCGCTTATAAAGGTTACTATAACCGGTCATGTCTAAGAACACATAGTAAAAAAAAAATTGAAGCACGAATATATGACCTGGGAGGGCCTGGTCCTCAATTAGAGGACTTCAACTAAGGAGTCTCAATCAACAAGGGAACCCATGGGCATATATATATATATATATATATATATATATATAGAGTCCATATCATTCAAGCTGATTCGCCTATGAGCATTACTCTCGTCTGCACTAGTATTTATTTGGCCCTCAAACTAAGTACAGTAGCATGGTGCACAGATTACCATCTTGAGGCGCCTTTCAATTTTTATATATATATATAGATATTTCATACTTTTCTTCCGAAAACGTCGTATGAACATTGTCCGTCCCAAGCCCCGGAAAATGATACAGTGAGAACAAGATCAACCATTTTCCAAAAACACCTCAATCTTGGTTGGCCGTAAAAATTTGGCTTCATGCTAAAAGTTATTGTAGAAGTAATGATGTTTATGTTGAAATATAAACTTGTTTTATAAAAATTAAATCCAAAATAATGAAGCTTAATTCAAAGAAGCTTTTAATATTTTACACATGATAAATTACAAATCAATATTAGGTATATGTTAGGTGTAATTTTTGTTGAATGTAGAAGTCAATATAAGGTATGTGTTAGGTGTGGTTTTTGTGGTTTGTATTGATCTTGAGTTAGTATTAATACTCGATCTCATTGTGTGATATACACAAGGAAAAATAAGAGAGAAACAAGAAACAAAGCTTCTACATTGTAAGAATTCAGAATTTAGTTTGGAAAGGTTGTTTGGAGAAGAAAATGAGAGTTTGTGTATTTTACATTTGTTTTTCTCAATATAAGAGTATTTTCTTGTCAACAAAGTGGTATCA
Organism: Piper longum; assembly: GCA_032619315.1. Taxonomy (NCBI): domain Eukaryota; kingdom Viridiplantae; phylum Streptophyta; class Magnoliopsida; order Piperales; family Piperaceae; genus Piper; species Piper longum. Next base: position 2,626 of record JAVDBV010086517.1, on the reverse strand, counting down.
GAACCAGGTTATTGGCATATAAGATATCAAATTGAAGCTCTCAGAAAGACGAATCCAACACCGTCAGAATCAGTCCAATCAGAGCTCAGACGAGCCGCCAATCATCACCGGAAGTTTGCTGCCCAGAAATCTGAGTTAACTCACTGAGTTGAACTGAGTCAGATCGAGTCACTCACTGAGTCAGACCGAGTCAAAGCCGCACAAGTCGTTGACCGAGCTACAGAGAAGCTGTTGACCAGGTAAGTCCAAATTTTCAAATTCTCACTCAATTTGGAGATATGGCAAATGGTGTGGCATCGTTCCAAGTCCTAACACTAAACAACTCCAATTATGATAATTGGAATATCAAAATGAAAGCTCTCCTTGGAGCTCATGATATTTGGGATCTCGTAGAAAATGGCTATAATGAGCGTCAGAATGAAGATGCACTTACGCAAGATCAAAAGACAACTCTGAAAGATTTAAGAAAGAGAGACAAGAAAGCTCTCTATCTTATTTATCAAGATTTAGATGAAGATGGTTTTGAGAAGATATCAGATGCTGAATCCGCAAAGCAAGTATGGGAGAAGTTGCAGATTTCTCATAAGGGAGAAGAAAAAGTGAAGAAAGTACGCCTTCAAACTTTAAGAGGTAACTTTGAATCCTTACATATGAAAGGAGGAGAGTTAATCTCAGATTACTTCTCTAGAGTTTTGGCTGTTTCAAATCAATTAAAAAGAAATGGTGAAAAACTAGAAGATGTAAGAATCATTGAAAAGATTCTCCGCTCATTAGATCCGAAGTATGAACATATTGTTGTAACTATCGAAGAGACTAAAGACCTCGAGGAAATGAAGATTGAGCAGCTTCTACGTTCATTACAAGCCTATGAAGAGAAGCATAAGAAGCAACATGGAATCACTGAGCAACTTCTCAAACTATAGATCAAGGATATGCATGGAAGCCAAGGCAGAAGTCATGGACGAGGTGGAAGCCGTGGTCGTGGACGAGATTGGAGTTCTAATAATAGCAACTTCAACAACTATGAGAAAGGTGAAAGTTCTACAAGAGGTCATGGAAAAGGCAATCCAAACACAAGGTACAATAAATCTCAAGTTCAATGTTATAATTGTAAAAAATATGGGCATTATGCATCAGATTGTAGAGCCTCCAGCAGTAAGGTTGAAGAAAAGACCAATTATGTAGAAGCAAAGATCGAAAAGGAGATAGTGCTACTATCCTGCAGAACTAATGTTGAAGATCAAGAAAGTACTTGGTACCTTGATATTGGTGCAAGCAACCATCTGTGCGGAAAAAGAGGTATGTTCGTGGACCTTAACGAATCAGTGGTTGGTAATGTTTCCTTTGGTGATGATTCAGAAGTATCAGTAGCAGGAAAATGTAACATCCTTATTCGTGCTAAAGATAGTAGTCATAAGTTAATTTCTGATGTCTATCATGTGCCTAATATGACATGCAACATTTTGAGTATGGGTCAACTCTTAGAAAAAGGTTATGAGTTTTTCTCAAAAGATTTTTGTCTCTTTATAAAAAATGGCAAAGGAGATTTAATTGCCAAAGCAAAAATGTCAAAGAATAGATCGTTTCCTTTGAATATTCAAAATGATGTCGCAAAGTGTTTGAAAGCTTGTTACAAAGATGCATCTTGGTTATGGCATGTTCGATTTGGGCACCTCAACTATAGAATCTTGGAACTATTATTGAAGAAGAGAATGGTAAGAGGACTACCTTGCATCAAACATCAAGATCAGTTTTGTGATGGGTGTTTACTTGGAAAGCAGTTCAAAAATAGTTTTCCTAAGAAATTAGAATCAAGAGCCAAGAAGCCATTAGAGCTTATTCATACCGATGTGTGTGGGCCAATTACTCCAAGCTTTTTCGGTAAAAATAACTACTTCCTTCTTTTTATTGATGATTTTTCAAGAAAAACTTGGGTATACTTCTTGAAGCAAAAATCAGAAGTCCTTGAAGCATTCAAGACATTCAAAACCCCTGTGGAGAATGAAAGTGGTTGGAAGATTAAAGCATTGAGATCAGATCGTGGAGGAGAATTCACTTCAAAGGAATTCCAAGAGTTTTGTGCAATAAGTGGAATTCGGCGTTTTCTCACTGTTCCAAAATCTCCACAACAAATTGGTGTTGTAGAAAGAAAAAATAGAACCATCCTTGATATGGCACGAAGCATGCTCAAAAGCAAACATTTGCCGAAAGAATTTTGGGCTGAAGCAGTGGATACAACAGTCTACCTGTCCAATCGATCTCCAAGAAGAAGTGTTTGGGGAAAGACACCGCAAAAAGCATGGAGTGGATGGAAGCCCGGAATTTCTCATCTTAGAGTATTTGGAAGTGTAGCCCATGTTCATGTACCAGATGAAAGAAGAACGAAGCTTGATGACAAAAGTGAAAGATATATCTTCATCGGCTATTCTACTCATTCAAAAGGGTACAAACTATACAATCCAAACAACAAGAGGATTGTGATCAGCCGAGATGTGATGTTCGATGAAGAAGGTGAATGGGAGTTCAACTCTTCCACAGACGAATTCAATTTCTTTCCTCAGATTGATGAAATAGAACAAACACCGGTGGAGCAACTAGGTGAACATCAGCAAGAGCACGTAACACC